>VXAD01000744.1:820185-877055 GCA_013399195.1 Dicrurus megarhynchus
AAAAAAAAAAAAAAGTTTGAGGCAGTAGAGGCCACAGATGAGGCTGCACAGTGGGGAGACGCCAGCAGCACTACCACAGCCCTCAGGCAAGACCTGCGGTCACCTCTACTTGTCACCAAACCACAGCCGAGCTCACATGCAAGATACTCACAGCCACTGCTGCTCTTCAGTTAGGGAAGTGATTACAAGAAGCCTTACTTGAACAAAACCTTGCTGTTGTTAATTCTTAACCTTCCCTCCCCCTCCAGCACTGAGCATTTTGCAGCTTTCGCTTTCATTTTTAAGGGGAGTGACCCAGGTCTCCTTGGAGGCAGGAGACCTCTGGGCTTCACCAGCCTTTGCAACCTTCATAAGTTATACTGCTGTGCTTCAAAGCCTGGCTAGACCTCAGAGTGTGCAGGTCCATCTCACTGCTTGCAGTTAAAGCCATGGGAATGTTGCCAAAACAAAATATAAAAGGAAATAAGATTAAAAAGCAAACAGAGGCATTCGGGAAGAAAGGCTGAACTGACACTGCTTTACAGACCCCCCTTTTGCCCCCATCCATTTTATCAGCCCATCCTGTTAGCAAATATTAAATGCAATTGAAAAACACTAAAAATCCATAATGGTCATCTTCCTGCTTGAGATTTGGAGGAACAGATTGAACTGTCTGTCCTGGGGTGGTTTTTAATGAACAGTGCAGCTTGTCTATAAGTGGCTTAGGTTCCATCTCTGTTTCCCATAAACATGTGAAGTATTTAATGCAGGGCTTAATTGAGGTTGAGGTACGTAATACTGTTTTCTTTAATGGTTGTTATCCAAGTGAGAAAAGGAAAGTGTTTTAAGATACAAGAAAATGCTTTTATGGCCCCAAAATAAGTCCTGTTGTGTAGCATCACCAAGACAAACCAAGTTCCTTTCTGCAAAGGCCAACTGCCAAAGTGAAACAAGTGCCTTTCTCCAGGGAAGACTAATCCAATATATACACCATCAGCAGTATCAAAATCTCTATCAAGGTGCTTAAGTTTGTGCACCAGGGCATATAAAAAAAAAAAAAAAACAAAACAAAGAAAACCAAACCAAACAAACCAAACCAAACAAAAAAACCCCAAAACAAAAACAACAACAAAAAAAAACCAAACAAAAAAAAACCCCCAAAACACCTGACCCACAACATCAAACAGCTTGGGGCCAGTCTTCCCATGAGTCAGGTACTGATGTTCCCATCCCCAGTGTACAAACACCACCATGGTGCTGCCATAACTCCCAGCAGCTGCAGGAGTCCAGGTTTGCTGGTTTTTCCTGCTGGTTTGCAACAAGGAGACATCTCCCAGTCATCAGAGATGGTGGAAAGGAGACTCCCATACAGGAGGGGCCAGCAGAGCCATGTTGGAAAATGGAAACTTCCACGACGGTTGAGGGATGGGCAAGAGCTCCTGCTCTGGCAGACCTGCACCCACAGGGCAGAGCCAGTGCCACAAAGCCCCTGGGCCAGACAGAGGTACCAGTTCGTTGTCCAGTCTGGAGGTGCATTTTCTCATTGAATACAAAATCAAGTCATGATAACAGAGCAGCATTCAACAGCCTTTTAGCCAGGATGCCACCAAAGGGACAGACTGCAATCTACAGATGGCCTGATTTAGAGAACAAATGACATTTATCCAGGCTAATACTCCTCTGGAGTATTAAGGCATCCATTGTCTTCCCTAACCCAAGGAACATCCTCTACGTACAAATACAGACATACAAGGTTACCCTCCAAATTAGGGGCCTAGGCTGTCTTTGCTTTCCCATTCTTTAGAAAGTGCAAGACCTACTGCTCCCATCTTCATCACTCCCCTACCCCCAAAGGTTTAGTATTCCCCTGCAGAAGAGGAAAACCAGAAAATCCTCCCTAGAAGAGAACAGATTTTCTTAGGTACTCAATTCAGAAGGTGTCTAAACTATCTCCTTGGAATTCTTCACTAGAACTAAAACCAGATCCGCCATTGTACCCAAACTTGTTTCATGAACAAGAGCCCCTGAATGAAGTGACAATCCTTAAAATACACCTACATGCCCCATTCAAAATATAACCATGCAGTGAAAGTCTGTAGTATGGTACCAACTCTGTACTGTCATAGAGATGGAAAGCTGCATCTGAAGCTTCCTGTATTTTCAGCAACTGACATCAAAATGAATGGTTCTCAGCATTCTCAGGATGTACAATGAATTAGAATCCAAAGGAATCACAAAAGCAGATTTAAGCACTTCCCCCCTGCCGCCCCCTTCCCATTTCCTAACAACAGTATTTAGTTTCCAAAGGCAACACCCCTTTAAAATCTTTTGTAAGAAAGAGTTCTTACTTCCCGATGTAACAAGCCCAAGGATAACACCAACCTTACGGAAAGGCAGGCTGCTACCTACCCTCTGAGAAACCTCTGTATCACAGAGATAGGGCATGACTAGAAATTCTTACCCAAATAAAAACTCAAAAAGGGAGTAATTGCATCACCCAGCCTTTTGGCACCAAACCTTAACAGGAGTCTTGTTTCTTACAGCTTTCTCCTCTTTGGACAAAGAACCTCTGTCCATAAAGATCTCAAGAGCACTCAGATCTCACCTGCGGAAAGCAGGTAGACACCTGGTTTTAGTTAACATGACTTATGCCTGGCAGTCTGGGATTTAGATGATGCTATTTACTTACTACTTATTTGGAAAAGTAAGTTAAAAACAAAGGTACAAGACATAGATTAGCATGGGTATTACTATTGCCCTGAGCAAACCCTATTTTCAACCAATAGCTGCACAAATCACTGAGTTTAACCACACACTTCACTATGCACATACACAAAAATAAACCTCACACACACTCCCCCTTACTTTTCTACAGGCACAGTTATTAACCTAATTATGCTTTGTTATGAAGCTCAGTCTCTAATTCAATGGGAGAAAGAGGTTACATGACCTTCTCTTCTCCCAGGCTTCCAGTTCCTCTGCCTTTGAGCTTTCCAGGCTACAGATCAAGGCAGCCTAAAAATTTCCCATCAGAACTACTCACAACCTGAGATAAAATTTCAACTTGTTCTTAAAAATGGGGTCACCTCTCTATCCAGCTTAATCTAATTGCTCTTCTTTCTTGCTACCAATTGAATTTGCAGTTTAACTTACGTGGTCACTCACTTCCAGTGTGGCCTTTACTGAGGAAACTCCCTACCTCCTCAATTAGCATTTTCCTCTCAACCCCACTTGAGTAACACATTATTTCTGTGACCTGCTGCACTTCAAAAAGACAATACCTACTCTCCAGTTTCCTACCACCTCTCCATAATTATGGTGCTATAGAAGAGGTGCCAAAATCAAAGCAACTAATAAAGCTACTCAACTACCTCTGCTCTACTGGAGACTTCATTCATTTTTGACAAACCAAAAATTTCCAGAGACCTATTACAGACAGTTTAAAAGACGTGTTAACACCCTAGTTGAAAATATTGCAGCATCATCTTCTTTAGTGAGGCAAGAATGCTTAAGGTAGTCAAAAAATTCCACCTCTTTACCATCAACTGAAATGTAAAATGCCCCAAGTAAGTTAGTTAGGCTTATAAAAACCTTATTTGAACACATTCTTTGTAAAATCATCTCATTTTAAACATATCAATACTTGACAAAAATCCTTCCTTCCATGTTGGCCCAGTAATTAATTACACTTAGTGCTAAAACAAATCCAAATTTTTAATGTGAATTGATCTACCTTCATTTTCTTACTGCTTTAGTATTCCATGTCTGCTAAATTTAAAGCTCATTAGTAATTATTTCCCAAGTGTAGGTATTTACTCACTGAAATTAAGTCACTCTTCAACCATCAAGTTAATCATGTTGAGCTCCTACACAGCCGCCTTCTGGTTTTTCCAGTACTTATTCCTATAGCTCTTCCCTGAGCCTTTTACAGTCTCTCCCAAACTAAAGTTTTCCAGGACTGGTTACACTAATGAAAACAGAAACAAGATACGCACATTTCAACTGCATGTCAGTCTTTGATCAAACAACTTCCTTCAAGCCAAGCACCAGTTTGGATGACTGTACGTGTAATGCGTGTACTTTCCCAGCTTTAATTCACTTTTCCCTTGCATTTAGGTTCTGGACGTACATAGCGGGAACTTCGGTTATTTCCTCCCAACTGAGTAGCTTCAGATCTGTGTTTTCATGGCTGTATTTTACACAGCAAGGCAGGCTGTTTTACAACAGTAATTGACATAAACTTCTGCTAGTTATCTGTTATCTCCAAACTGCTTGGGTTGTACCTCAAGTAACGTCTTAAGGTCCCAATCCGTTACCCTGGAGCAAGGCCAGGAGCTGGTTTGCTGAGCCTTGATGGCGATTCCTTGCAACTGAATGAATGATTTAGACATGCTGGCTGACATCACCATTTCTCTTGTGTTACTCCTTACACTTATATACTGTGAAGATACTGAGACTCTATCCTTGTGCCAGTGTCAGGCCCTTCCCAAGAGCTAATTTGTCAAGAAGCCTGAAATCACTTCCCTGACAGCACCGTTTCCTAAAAGAAGCAGGTCACTCAGTATCTTTTGTCCCCTACCCCAGCATACACAGCGAAGGGCTCCCCTTACAGAGTCCTCCAGTCTCTGATGTGTTCACTTCCAGAGCCATGAATTACTAGAAAATGTATGTTCAAGTCAAGATCTTTTATTCACAAAAGAGAGACTCAAGGCAGAATTATTTCATTAGCTCTCTACTCTCGGTGCTTTTCAGACTCCTTGTTTTGGCTTTGAGGAAGACAAAGGCAGTGAGTTACACAGAGCACACCAAGTGTGGCTCATGTGGGAAAAAAACCAGAAATGTGACTAAGCAGACAAGGCCTAGGTTCATGGGGATGCTTGGAAGTTCCCTGTGACACAAATTGCACCGCATCTCTGCAGGGCAAGCTACACGCCTTTGTCAAAGTACTTCTGAGAAAATGCCCTTCCACTCAAGGACAGCCCAAAACTGCTGCAGCCAAATCCACTGAGGGGACAGGACGGTCACAAAGCTACTCTTAGGAACCCCTTCAAGCTGATGATGAAGTGGCTGAAATGAAGCCATTTCTGACTGAAGGACACCAAGCACTCTCGTAGCAGGGCGGGATCACAGAACCACAGAATATCCTCACTTGGAAGGGACCCACAAGGGTCACTGAAGTCCAACTTCTGGCCCTGCACAGGACTTTTAGTTAAGTTCCAGTTGATGTTTTTAACAGTCACATAGAAACCTTGTAATCTTTGGGATGCTGAAAACTTAAAATTTCCACTGACTGACGACCATAAGCATTAATCCATTCTTGATGGTTATTGCCATAGTGCTCTTCAGTAAACACTGACTTTGGAGGATTTACATGGATTTAAATATTATCCTTCCTTCTTCCTCCTTCCCCCTCACCCCCATCTGGAAAGAATTATCCTGCAAGTCAAATGACAATCATTTGAGTCATACAAAACAACATGAAACCAAGACTGTCAGATTTATACCACATCCTTCAGGGGTTTAGTTTAGTTTCACATAGTGAAATATCTAATGGCTTTCCTAATTCTTAACAGATAACTTGAAATTAGCCATACCACAAACACAGCAGCAGACACACAGTTTCAAATAACTCTTAAGTGATATTTTTCCTGTGCTATGTAGAAATAGAGTATGCTATTTAAAGCATGTTTAAGCATTCAGCTATTTTTAGGGTTTTTCCCTGCTTCTGAGTACAGCATTACGCAAAAATCAATAGGTAAAGAGATTATCTTGTAGTAGAAGACATAGCACACTAGTCATACATGGTTGGCATCATTCTAGACGTAAATTTGGAACAATATTAAAATTTAATCTCCTCCTATGGTGTTTCATGCACAGTTTCCAAAACAAATAAATGAACCACTGCTTTTGTCTGTTGTCCCCACCACTTTTTTTTTTTTTAACTATAATTTTTATTTAAATAAGACACAGGAACTTCTATACTGAAAAAAATACAAAACAAAAGCCACACATTTCCTTGTGTAAAGCAATATTGTGTGATAACTTGAATACTGTTCAGCACAGTGGCTAGAAATAACAGTACAACTATGTACAAAACTTTAAACAATATTTGACAAATTTCTACAGCTGGATGTAGAGTACAATTGAGATAAACAACTGCTGGGAAATTTACATGGCAAAGCATTAGCTTTAACACATTTGGTTCAAAACCTTCAATTCTGCTAAGAACAAATGTGCATTTTAATTAATATTTAGTTTCTCATGGAAAAAAATATAAAGAACATGTAATGGCATTGCAAATATTGTACAGAGTTCAGCACTGATCTAAAAACCACTCATCATATCCCCTGGTAACCTAACACCAATAACTGAGACTACAATTTCTTATCTGGACATAACCAGAGCATAAAAAGGTCATCATACTGCAATGTTAGTCTAGAAAGAAAAATATTAAAAGGAATTGATACTTACATCACGAGTATTTTCTCCCCTTTATCTTCAGTCTATAAAATATATAGTGTTTTCACCTAGGCCTGAGATTAGTAGGGTTAAAGATGGCTGTTGTGTTTCACAAAGCTTTTTCACATGAAAATGGTTAGAGACAGACCTCTCTCCTTCTACATTTTCTGCAAGGGGAGTCAAAAAACAGTGGATGTTTTATAGGCTGCAAATTCCACCTTGTAAGACAGCGTTAACAAAAACTCAGTAATAAAAAGGAAGCAATGCTTTATCTCCATAAAAAGCACATATCTAGTGAGTAGTTATTGGTGGCTCACTCTCACGCCCCTCCAATCTCATCTTCAAAAGCAGAAAAAAACATAAAAGAGCAAGTTTAAATGCTCCTAGTAGCTGCAGGCTACTAATCTCTTCAATTCCTGGAAAAGGTGAACCTTATTCTCTTAGGAGCAGACAGCATAAATGGAGTACCAACGAGCTGAAAGCAATGGAGCAAGAACACCAAGTTTATTTTGCCTTTGGGGTCCTCTTTGTATCACAGGAAATTATCTCTGAAAGCAATGCTCCTCTTTTTCCAGTACAATAGAAGAGCACCACGAACCCAATCTTGCCATGTACTATTTTGAGAAAGTGTCCAGCCTGCAAAACCAGGATTATTTTACATGGATTTTTCTTTTATTCACACTTAAGGAGGGGGGAAAGCAGACTTTTACACACACAACTTAAGTAACTGAAAGTTATGGGAGAAGCTTTAAGTAACATGAACTTAAAACTATTGTTTTCCCCACCCCTCTTAGAACACCCACTTGCTACTTCTGGACTTTCACCCAAACACAATTACTCACTACATAAATAAAACGCTGCTCTTCTAACACTGCTCAACAAAATCTGAAAACCTATTTCCAACCAGCAAATGAATGAACATTTCCAAAAGAGAAACTAAACATTAATTGGACTTTTAGACAGTAACAGTAGCATTTCACATCCTTAACTGCCAACAAAAACCATGAGAGGAAATCCCCAATCGCCCCCCCCCCCGTGAAACCTGAAAGAATTTCTGTCCTTTAACAAAAACATTCTTGTCTTTCAAAATCCTCTCACACACAACGTGGAATGTTTCTCATGTACAGCCTAGTACTGAACACTTTATTTGCAACAGTTTAACAGTCATTAACTGAGCAACACCTGAAACCTTTAAATGCCACAATTTTACATCTATTGAAATGACAGTAAATGCAACAGTTGTTTTACTTGTAAGCACATGACAAAGTGATATACATCACAGATTTGCTGGTTCTCCTCATGTTCACCCATGTCCAGGGTCATCATTCACCTGGATCTGAATGCACTTATTCCAAGAAAGTGGAATGTAATGAGGAAATATTAATGCATAAAACAAGGAAAGGCAAAAGAGTGATGTTCCCTCTTTAGCTTTGTAGCTGTAAAATATTTTATATTCCAATATGATATACATTCCAAGTTACCTGAGTTTACACTTCAAGAGAAGTACCTGAAGCTAGGCCATAGGGTGGGCACTGTGCAACTGCTGTGGCCATTTTTTTTTTTTTTTTTTTTGCATTGTGTGTATTACAGAAGTTAGAAACATAAACACCTGGATCAATTGTAAACATAATCCTGAAGTACAGTATTTTCCATAGGACACAACACAGCAAGACATTTTCTATTCAGACAGGCAACATTTTTTTATATATAGAGAGAGCTTATTTATACTGTAGAATTTGAAACAGAACACAGGACACAGTACTAATCTGGTCAAACATACTATGAAATGCATAGTCTCCACTTAAAACGCTTAATGATATATGGATTCTGCAGGCATTACTGCTTTCTCACCAAAAAATGCTGAATATGGATTCTGTCCCTGCCAAGAACAGTGTTGAGATATTTTTTTCAATGCTGCTAAGTATTCCATGGTGTTCTGAAAGGTTGCCACCTCATGCAGATGTATCTGAACTAGGATCTCCTCACTCCTTGTCTCGGGGCAGAGGCCTGCTCCACCTTGCTCTAGATTAGCATGTAGCTCTGAGGAGAGGCATGGTCTTCAGTCTGAATTTCTTGCAAAAGCGGCTGCTGCTGCTGGGACGGTTGCTGTACCGGGATCTCTGAGGAGTCCATTGTGCTGGTGTCATCTGACAGAGATGAGAAAGAGACCCGAGACGAAAGCTGCTCAACAGTCAGGGTGCTCAAACCTGTGCTTTGACCAGAGTTTGGAGAGTTCTTCAGCGTCAGGTCTGAAGCAGGAAGGAGGGGGCCCAGAAGTTTTACAGGACAGAAAGCTGATCCGGTTGGGATGAAATTAACCTTGTTTTTGTCAGGACATGAAAAGAGAGGGGTTGAGACAGGCTGACGAGACCTACAACGAGAAAAAAGATTATATATCTGGCCAGCTGAGATGTTTTTCACATCATGAACTTTGTGGTTCTACACATTGCTAAAATGTGAATGACAAGGAATGGGATTAATTGGACAGAGGGGCAAACATCTTCCATATTGGTAGTCAGCTAACTGATCCACAGCATTAAAGATAGTACCATCACAAAAAATGACTTGGTAATTACTGGACAAACATGCAACTTCCAGCACAAAAAATCTGCACTACATATGCACACGAAAAAATGCCACAGTTTATTTAGAATGGCACAAATTCTTCTTCGATAGGCACTGCAGCAACAACATATTTAGTTGTTTTAAATCCTTTCGAGGACTTCCTTAAATAGACCTCTCCTTTCCCATATTCCATAATTTGTCTGGAGGCTTTTTCCACAACCCAACATTGCTCCCTTCACCACCCAGCAGGCAATGAATGCTGCTAGAGCAAGAAATGTCCCCTCCTTAATTCTTTTCATCCACAGGAGCTTAGCATGCAACCTCAACAGCATGTGCTGTGCTCAAATACTGCTGGGTCTAGGGAAAAAAGACATGATGTCCAAGAGTTTAACTTCCAATTTCTTGCTCAGCAAAAATATTGATTAAAGTCTATGCCATAAGCATACTACCATCTACAAACATTTTACATATGTTTAATTCCATTTTATATGTTTTATACACATCAAAATGCAACCTATGCTTGAAACTGGTAATTATGACAAGGAGAGTTTTTGTTTAAGCCATGAAAATTTAAAATGTTATAAAAAAATACATGGAAAGAGGTTTAAATAAATGCTTAGGAAATTAATGTACCTTATCTTTCCTGCTTGGATTTTTGTTGCCTTTTATAAATGCACAAAAAGAGGTAAAAGACTCCATTTTCTCTTCACACCAATGTAAACACTTCAACTTCTCTTCTGCACAAACTATAAGAATAGTTTGCTCCTGAAAAACCCATCAGCTGGAATAGTTTATTCATCTGCAGTTGAATAGGCTCAGTAAACAGGTTTACTGCTTTGCAGATACCAGCTGATATAAAAGGCATTACTTACGACATTTCCTCAAAGACCTTCACTCGCTCACATCCCTCTGGGGGCTCTCGTTTGAACATGTAGCTGTTGTTTGGTTTGGGAGATGAGGCATACTTGGGCAACGGTGAGCTACTCCCACTGTCTGAAAATTTAAAGCAGTTATATTACTAGAGATTGAGAGTGCTTTTTAATTAAATTCGATTTCCAAACAAGATGCCTTTTTTCACAATTTAGCCACTACGCTGGTTTGCTTCTACCACAACGCTTCCTTTATTGCAGGCTACTTCTAACACCCTTGTATAGCACATTTCTTCTGAATAACAGCTTCGGTGCAGCAGCAATCTATCGCATAACAACACGTAACAGGAGGATATTTTTATCCAGAACACTGCAATCGGAACAAAGCAGAGCTGTGATCCTGGAAACAAATACATTCTTTATTACGTAGTTCAAAAACCATAAATGAACAAGGTAATGTGCGTAATACATGCAGAAGAATTATGAGTGGTAATGATAAAACGCCTTCTCACTGTATAGACAGTGTTCTTAAAAATGTGCGTATACACCTTGTATCTTATTTTAAAACATAATTCTTCACTGGAATGTTGACCTCATTAGTCTCATGAACAGCTCAGAAGCTGTAATAAAGCAAGTTTGTAACACAGGTACTGCTACCTCATCGTTACAATGTCTTATCTTACTTGCTTCACAGTTGTGAAGTTGCTTTAGCATCCAGAATAAAACTTCTACAGTTTAATTCTCTCATCAGTACTGGCTATATGATACAGGTCTTCTTCGTAACTCCAGCTGTATGTGCGTATTTTAACCAGACACACTTAGAATTAAAGGTGTGAAGATCTAAGACAAAAGGCAAGGGGCAGATTTGTTGGTACTTCTCAGAAAGCATGAGAAAAGGCTCAAGTCTGGTAATGACAGAAGCACAAAAGTTTGAAATATTAAGCCTATGAAAGGCTTCCCTTTAAACAGTCATGCTGACAACATGATAGTGAATGCATTAAGGAAATAAAATAGGTACAGAAATAGCTATCCACAGAAATTAGCTTTCTGCAGTGGCTTCTACCTTTTCAAAGAGCAACATCTCTCCCAGGGTTGTGTTAGTGGTTCCCTATTCCCTGCTTAGGACTACAATTAAAAAATGAAATATTAAAATTAAAGGGGACCCAACTTACTAATACACCTTAATTGGAGAGAAATAGCTGCTCTTGCTTTAGCTCTTTTGGAGTCTTTCCACTAATGTGGGGTACCTCATTTTTAACTCAAGTTTATAACCTGTTTACTTTGCTGTTGTGCACATGTGTCGCCTTTCAGCTACCCAATCTTCAAGCACTACGATCTAATTTCACCAAAGTGGACAGATTTGTCTTTAACAGTTTGCGAAGAGTAACTACACAAACTTTTGTATTACCATGACTCCAATACAAAGGCCAATCATTAGCTGTTTTGAAACATTTCTGCTTCCTCTTACAACAAGAAACAAATCAACTCAAATGTCACATTTCCCTTTGAAGATTTATTATGAAAGATATGAAGAAAAAAATAAGTTGAAGTGAACCTCAGTAGCATATTGATTATTCAGCTCTTTCCTGCTGTAGAGTGAATACAGAACTTCTATTTACAGAATTTTCGGTGTTAACTACTAAGGCAGAAAACGCTTAGAGACGATAGAGATATTTGCCAAGTTGGGAGCATGATGGTCCTGTTGGCAGCTTTCCACTGTTGGCCCACACCGCTCATTCCAAACACAGAAATCATTAACAGAACCCAGACAGTTTGTTTCCTCCTTCTAATATTTAAAATTGAAGATCCAAGTTTCTATTTAAAAAATTAGAGACATAAAACGTACTACTGTTCATTTCACCAAACAGTGGAAAACCATGGCAGTACATTCAAGGGAAGAATCAAACAGAATTCGAAGTTAAGTCAGTTCTTGGAAGATTCTAAATCTTGTCTACTCGCCAGTTCAGCTTTCAATCAAGGTTTTGGTTTAGTTAGCCCTGTCTGGCTGAAACTTTCTATGTAAGGCAGCTGCTAAACAAGTATCTCTCTTTATCCTCCCTGTTTTTAAAGCCTACGAGTTGTTAGATTTTCATTTTGACCAAATGCACAGCACGCGCTATTTGAAGAACACGTGCCAGCGGCTGTGAGCAGACTCGCACGTACAAGCCGCGTGTTGGGCGAGAGCAGAAGGGACTGGGAACACAGGCCATGAATTAAAAGTGGCAAGAAGTGGAATTCACAGCTCAAGATGGTCTCCCCTTGTGTATCCTGTAAGCTCCGCAGTGCTGAACTGTGCCGTCAGTAAGCCCTGAGACAGACACAGCAAACCCTGAGTGCTGTCCGAGTGTTTGATGTACGCCTTTGTTGCGCTCTGAGGCCCCAAGGCCGAGCCCCCAGGTGCCAGCAGCAGGGGGCGCCCTGCCGGCGCGTTCCATCCCATTCCACCCCATTCCACGCCGCTGACAGTGAGCATGGAAGCTCTAAGGGGAGCTTCGCTGCCACAAACGCACCGCAGACAACATGGAGCCTTATCACACGGGATTTATGGACACATATTTAAAACAGATATATTCTGTTATCTAGAAGGTATCTTAAGATTGTCATTAAAACACTAAAAATACCTTTGTAACCTCAATACCAGAAATTACAGCTTGCACATATGAGAACAACTAAAGAGGCTAACTAAAAAAGAAACTGTAAAACAGTTTTTTGAGTGACAATACTTAAACGAAACAAGAATTTGCCAGTAAGCCTTGGGATTTGTTTTGATAGGTTCAAAAATACCTAATACAACTATCCAAAGACTTTGCTAACAACCTCCCTTTAAAAAACTACGAACCAGATGCCCAGAATTTAACAAGTATCTTCAGTGCATCTTCATGAACACGTTACTTGTTGCCTGCTAGCAACAGCGGGACTACTAAATGCTATGTAAAGGCACCTAAGTCAAAATCCCTGAAAAACAGGGTATACAATCTATATTTGTCCAAAAAAACCCCTCCAAATTTCATCTGCTTACACCTTCAGATGCCTTTGAATTTCACCACTGTCACAGCTGCCGAGGATGCTATGTAGGGCTCTGAATTACAGTTTTGTGGACCAGAGCATCACAAAACAGATCTAGAGAAACCAGTGGTTTTAATATAACACCATGAAGCCAGGTGCCATAAAAATACCTTCTTTCCCAACCCTTCCTTGTCTGCTCTAATCAATACTGTGTACTATCACTGCTCTGTTCAGAGCAATATTGTGGGCCTTTCCTGAAAATTAGCTTTCACTTGCTTTTGAAAAATTCAATTATTTAACAGTTTCTTGCAAAAAGATAAACCCAACAGCTGATAGAGTCCAAAGGGCAGCTGTGAGGGCCTCAGGCCAAAGCACAGCTTTGCACAAAAAGTAAAAGATGCTTTAGGAATGTAAAGCAGTGCTGTGTCCATACAGATCATTGGCTCCTCTCACTGCTTATGTCTCTCAGTCAAACTAACTTTCCTTTCCTATTCAGCAACATGCCCCAGAACCATTAATAACGCTGATAATTCCACTTTTTAATGGTAAACCCAAGTTATTCCCATCAAGAGGAAAATTAAACATTGAGAAAAGCAACAAGAAAACATAGTCAAAACATCTACATTTGGTTACACAAGACATTTTTCCAAACTTAACAGGCCTCACAAAAAAGTGACGATGGTTTTATTCTAGCAACACAAAAGCCTTTAAAATGAAGGTGTGAAAACCTTCCCAAGTTTTTGTTGTACAGAGCAGGTAACATCCACAACAAATTTAATAAACTGTCCCTCAAAACTTGCTGTTCTCTAGTATTTCTACCTCTGTCACTCATTTATTTATAATTTAATGATTTTGAAGTAACATTCTTACTCGGAACCACTGGCCTGTAATATCTGGATGATCTGAGAGTAAAAAGCACCTTTCTGGCTATATTTTTATAACCTTTGAGAAAATTACTTTCTCTTGGAAAACTGCTACATGTTTTCCTAGTTTTTAACCTTGCCCTTAAAGAATTAAGTTGTGATGAGCAGTTCAAGCTTTTATCTTTCATATGCGCAGTATTACATACCTTACTTAAACTAATTTTAAAATGCCATTATGATGACTTAAAAAACTGGCTGTTCATCATCATCACCTACACACTACTACTGGAGAAGACTTTTGATACAAGCCTAGCATTAAAGCCAGTCTTAAAACCAAAATCCACAAGTAAGTATCTACTCATAAATTTCACTCCAGTCAGCTGTTCAAAAAATACAAGGCAGGAGATAAAAAGCCTTGAGAAGCATTAAAAAAAGGCTAGATGCACTATTTCAAACTGTCTTCACTCACTACTGCCAATAAATGTACTGCTGAAAATTCCCATTACTGTGATAACGGAGTACTAACTGCAAAAGGAATTATTCATTTCCTTGCTTTTTAACTTATATTTGTTATCAGGACATATATGAACCAATTTACCTGTCAAGATGGGTTTTTGTGTGCTAATACTTTAGTGGATGTTTCTATAGTGAATCAGTCTTGACAACATATTAAAATTCACATGCATAGTGTAAGAAAGAGGAGTATGGTGGGGGCAAGCTAATACCACTGTTATTTTTGGAGCAAAGCCAACTATCATGTTGAGCTAAGACTTTTACTTTAATGTGGTTAACTAAACTCACTCCCAGTTCAGGATTTGGGCAGATGGATTTGTTTTCCACTATTTCCTTTTAAATCCAAGATGGGCAAAAAATACTCTTCAGAAATCAAGAAAAGCTAGTATTTCTCCTGCTGACTTCCCCAATCCTATTCTCAAATTACTTTAACAATTAATAAACAGATAGTATTTACAAAAAAAAAGCTTAACCTTACTTATAACCTCAAAATAAGGCTATCTTTAGCTCATTAGTAAATATACGCTAAATCTTAGAAGTTTTCATTTCCTCTGTGAAATTTACTCCTCTTAGTTTTGCATGATTTACCCAAATCCTACATCCTCCATACTGAAGTCCATGTTTCAGCTAGCTGACCAGAAGCACAAGGGTAATTTTATTAGCAAACTGTTGTCAAAAAAAACCCGCAGTCTTTTTTACACTGGTGCCTACATTCCCATACTCCCTAGTCTGTCAGTAACTCCTAATTACTGAAATTCCAGTTGTACTCCTACTACAGAACCAAACAACATTTTACAGATTTCAAAAAAAAAGCAGGATATTGATAAACACATAAATTATTCAGAATTTTTGAGCTGTTATGCAGCATACACAGATAAGTAATTACTCTCCATCAGGTTGTTCAAACAGGTATCTGAGCTTCTCACCAAATAGCTTCAAGTGGAATGTAAGAGTTCAGAAGCAGAGTACTTTTAAAAGCAGTCCAAAACTTCATCACCATTTTGAACAGCAAGCAACTCACCTACGATAAATATACAGTCTACCACAAACCTTCCTGAAACCTTTCTTAAACGTAAACACGTTACACTTTGAATTCTTCACACTGGAATCTTCATAAATAATTAACTGTTTGCTGTGCTCCTCTGACGTATTTATGGAAGATGTTTGTGAAGTTTCACAAACAAGAGGGAAAAAGATATGTAAACAAACAAAACCAATTTTCAGATAAATCCTCAATCCCTCCACAACCATCAAACAAAAACAAAAACTGATGTAATGAGTAAAATGAAGGTAGTTGTAAAAGCAGGACATCACATGCCTCCCATAGGTAAAGGCAGGCCATTCTACTCTCACCTTTATCACGGTCATAGAGTAAATCTTCTGTTGAACAGGGACTCCCATCCTGAGATTCAGGAGGGCAAAAGGGAGAGACACATGGTGAGTGACTGCTGCAGCTGCTGCTGCGCTCCTGGACAGACGGAGTCTGAGTGTCAATGCTTCGGGTACTACTACTACGATAGTGAGCAGGTAATGGGGCCCTTCGACCGTCAGGGATATCCAAAGGCTGCAAGACAAACAAGCAATTCATGTTACAGAGAAAAGATCAAACTCACAAGCAAGGTCAGCCTGTAGCAGTCATAAGTGAAGGCCTTAAGAAGAACAAACAAGGCATTTTTGAAAGAACAGATCTCACACAAGAAAATAATGCATTGTACAATGGACACAACATACATTAATTACGCTGAGTACTGGGGCAATGTGCACAGGTTCTAATGCAAAGTTAACATCCACGCTTTGACACAGGCCAGTGTTAGGTTTTTATGGTTTTTATGACAGTTTATAAAAGCAAACCTCCTTCTCTAATTATACTTAGTACTACAATTTTCAATAAAGGTCACTGTTATTATAAAAGAAAAACAAGTATCCTGACAGAGATCACATTTGGATGGAAGGGAAAGTAGAAAATGTCAAATACAATGGCATACTATTGCCATAGCAACCAATTATAAAAGGAAACCATCCAAGTTTTGCTACTAAGCTGTAATTCTCCAGCACACCCCTAACATTCCATCCTTCTACAGAAGATGCACACACAGGCTTGTAACAAGGCTCACAAGCTTTGTCTTGAACCAAAGCTAGTAAGCTCTGCCTGCCCGTATCAGCCTAGCTGGCACTGGCCAGAGAGATCCTGCATCCCATTCTGCAACATACTGCACAGACATGTTCACAGCAGTAGATTGGCACGCTCTACTTACTTGTCCTTCCCAGTGGAAAATTAGTTTTTTTAATAAAGACAGTGCAGCTTTAAACGTAAGAAATCAAATGTGAATTAGTGTCTTGCTTAGAAGTGAAGGGGAAAAAGTGCCTGCAAGATTTAAACAATTTTTATTCCCACTTCAGGGAGAACTGTGTCCAAACCATAGAGAACAGCTTAAATGTTCTAGCTACAAAAAATTAATGTCTTTTTCCTTCTCACTTCAAGTGAACTTTTTTATTTTAGTGCCTCTCTTCCCCATATATTCCAAAACTGTAACCGCTTGTTCCAGAGCCTACAATTCAACCCAACACTTTTGCTAGCAATGAGGACATGACACCTATTGGCTGAGTATCACATTCTCCCCTTTTCAGCAACGGTCTATCCAGAAAACCACCACATATTACACAGAGGCAGACATAGCAGAGCAGGAAGATAATTTTCTACTTATGAGCCTTCCAGTTAATACCATTTCATATTTCAAGTAAGAGCAAAGAAACACACTATAAAGAGAACATTACAGTTGCTCCATCAAATGCTGTAAGGTTTGGGCACAGCTGTGTGGTCTGTTCCAACAGCTCAGTTCACATTGCATATGCGTTA
Source organism: Dicrurus megarhynchus (assembly GCA_013399195.1). NCBI lineage: Eukaryota > Metazoa > Chordata > Aves > Passeriformes > Dicruridae > Dicrurus > Dicrurus megarhynchus. The sequence goes on from VXAD01000744.1 coordinate 837,297, forward strand.
CAACACGACTGCACGTTCTATTCCCACCACCCCCAACAGGCCCTGACTCATTCAATGCACAAGACAGACCTGCATTGTAGCATTTGTTACACACACAGAAGAGAGAGAAAAAGAGACTGAAGCTGTAGAAAGAAAACAGTCTCATAATTATCATAACCAAACCAACAAAAAAAAAAGCCACACCAAAAAAAAAAAAACCAAAAAAACTGCCATGCAAAACAGCATTTTTATTTCGCTCTCTGCCACAAAAATTCTGTGGGATGTCAGGGAATCAACTGAACCAACCTCTGTCTTTTACAGTATCTCTTCTGGATGCCCAGTTTATACAGGTCTGATTTGTAAAAGTACTCTGAATTGAGAGATCCAGAAGGAGACTACACTCTAAACTCCTAAAATGGAATACCACATCCTGAGTTACCTGAAGAACGACACTACAGAACCCTGATGGATTTGTGTTTCCCCATCCATAAAGTGTAAATAATACCATCTTTCTTCTCACATAACTTCTCACATAACATCTTTCTTCTCACATAACTCACATACATGTGATGTAAAGTGAACACAATTTCAGACACACTCCTATTAAAAAGAAGCAAAATCTCAGGAAAAAAATTAAGATTTCTGACTTCAAAGCAAGGTGTAACAGTAAGCACGAGGACACAAATCAAAGGAGGAGAAAAGAAAAACACCAAAGAGCTGCTCATTAAGGGCATACACTATGGTCTATGTAACAGGTAAAACAAGGTTTCCAGGGAGGGGAAAAAAACAGTAAGTGATCACATAATTAAAGACTTCAGGATAACACAGATGTTCTTCCACACCTGGATGAACAATGTAGTCTCAGCTAGTCAGGAAGTATACCCCAAATCACATATTTCAATCTCCTCTGAAAGAAAGCCTGAGGTACAAAAATAATCCATATTTTTAGACACATATCTAAATATACACACAAGCAGAAAAAGCTAAATATTTATCATTCTTTCCAAGTGCAATAACTTTTAAGGCATAGAAAATGCCATTTAATATCTCGGATTACTGTGCTTTTGTATTTATCTTTCCCTTAATGCTGACAAGTGCAAAAATCTCCATGAAAATACCGACTAAAAGTATTTAGCTTGTTAAAAACTTTATGTATCAGACCTGATCAACGTAAAAAACACTTCTGAAGTTACTTTTCATGAGTCAGGTCCAAACTATTCTAAAATTGAAGTTCTCACAACCTTACAACATAAGAAAGAGGGTAACTAATTTGGTACAGCTGCTATCAGTTTCCATAATGCCTGATGCATGGAAAACAACAAGAAATTACTGCATTCTATACGCTATTTCTTGAGGGTTTTTTTGCAAGTATGTCCAGTCATGTATCTCCCTCATGCCAAATGCATTCTGACAGGACACCTGCCCATCCCTATGTGATGTGTGTTCTTGGACACAGTTACATACTGCTCTCATCTCCCTGCAAAGGTACAAAAATGCTCCATTTGACAGCAAGCATGCATTTCTCAATACACTTAACATTCACCTATTTGTTTTCAGTATCAATCTTTTTGCTGGAAAAAACCCCAACAATGTTCTACTTAGGAGAATCAGGAATGCTACCAGTCTATAAAAATACTACCAATGGGAGTCTCCTCACAAGCTGTGCATCTATCTGGGAGGCAACTTCTTGAGAGCAAAGCATTCAATACTATTGATTTAAAAACTTTCCTCTCGACTGGAACACAAAGGCCAACATAGGAAAGTGCTTCTTCCTGCTGGCATCAGTGCATTAGATAAGGTGCAAGTGCAAAAAACATAATGTATCCTAGGAAGGAACACTTGGGAAAAACACAGTTTTCAGATGAAGGCTATGAAGATTTAAGTGAGGATCCTCTGCATCTGTGCAAAATAAAAAGTCCTTTTATTACAGGATTAAGTTTCCAGATAGGTACATAAAACCACCTTGCCATCTTCTTCCAGCAGCATTAGAAATCAAACAAGGAACACTGTAATAATTTTACTTACATTGTGTGATAGTCCATCAAAACGCCTTTATTTCTAATTACTTCTGTACACCTGATAGTTCAGGTATACTGTTTTTCCTAACAGGAGGCCTATGAATGTGTCTGTGTTCTGCTACAGAGCACTTTTCATGATTTTCACTCTTGTATTCTGTAAGAGGGAACACCTCTTATCCCTTAAGCCCTACAAAAAGTTCATCATCTTATTGGACCTCAGTCTCGAACGTTTGTGTTTTGGAGTCACAATGGGACAAGGACAAAAGCCTGCAAAAACTTCACAAAAAGCTGCTTCCGTCTCACGGTGAGAACAGAGACACACCATCACACCTTGTCAGAGTTAATCAGCAAGTTATAAAAAAAAGGAAGGAAAATATATCCAAGAATTTTGAATAAATTAAACATTTAAGCATTAGAACATGAATTAAAAGTTTATTAATAAATTTGAGGACAAAGAGGTGATTAAGACAATAAGGACAACTTATTTTTATGAGAGGAAAAAGAAAACACCTTCAGCTAACTAAGCAAGATGAAGTACGTGACAGAATACATCTATAGCTAAACTGCAAAGAATGAAATTTTTTTAATATTTGACCACTATGCAATCCCCCTAAACTTTGTAGTCAATTGGATTTTTAAAAGGTAATGACACAAAGTCATTACTAATCATCAATTATCTTTATGAAACACAAAAATAATAGGACAACACAACAGTGGGTTTGGTTTTTTTTTTACTTTTATAACTACAATTTTAATAGTCATTAAGATGTTAAGAAAAAAAAAATGTTTCAAAGAACCAACAAAATTAAGTCAGCATGAGTAAAGACAGAAGACATATTCCAAAGCAAAAAACTATCTTTGACTGTGCTTTTAAAATAGTTTCTAAAAATACAAAATGTTACAGCAAGAAAGAATGGCAGAAAATTGAAAGAAAAACAAACAGGTTCACTAGCAGTGAAACCAGTGAAGTTTGGTTTCCTACGGTTTATCTTTTGTTCAGTAATTCCTAACCCTTAACCTAGCTGCCCCAACTCCCCCAGGCTAAAACACAGCTATATTGTTTATTAGGAGAAAGTTCACCAGCAGTAAGATTGAGTAAATTATGATCTTGTTATGATCTTCCATAAGCACACTGAGATCTAGTAATCTCAAAGACAGTGCTAGGAGTCCCACTATAGGTCCCACAAGACCAGACTTCACAGAAATTAACAGTTACATAGCAGGAAACAACCCTCTGTCCACAAAGATGGACTTGACTTCAAGGGCAATGCCTGATTTATGACTTTCTTTTGTGTCTGAAGCTCTCGCCAGCTGAATGTTTGGAGGAAGGGTTCACCATTGCCTTGGTTGCATAAACTGCTGAGCACCTCTGGCCCAAATCCAACAATGCACTTAAGTATGTGCTTAACTGTTTTGCTGGATCAGAGTCAGTACATTCAGTAACATATGCAGGAGAGCTCTGCATCCCAAGCAATAAGCTGTTAAAACCCAAGGACAACATTTACAAGGATGATTTGTCTGACAGATAAATGAAATATCCTACAACTATAGGAGATTAAAACCCTAGCTACAGCAACATCAATGGTGGCACTGCAATACACACCTTTTTGTACTCTCTTTGGAGATGCTGCAACAACGCTTATTGAGCTGGGCTTTCAGTTTGCATGTTTGATTTTTTTTTCCTTATTCCCGTTAAAATACACACCTCTTCTAAAGGGATAAGACAGTCCTAGGAAAGAAAACTTAGCATACAGCTACTATTACAGTATTTCATTCTTAAGACTGCTTTGTTCACACAACTAGGTGTCTGGAGAAGCCAAGACTACTCCCAAACTTTTAAAGTTTACCACTGATATGAAGCACTGCAAATATAAGGTTTCAGAATCTTAAACCTCTGATTGAAGTTTTATAGCTTGACTCGTATACTGAATTGCTATTACATGACCATTCATGAGAAAAGCACCTACACCTTGGAGAAGATTAGAAAAAACGGTGGAGTACTTTATTCCACAGCAGAAAATTTTCACTGGCTATTTAGGAAACAGTGGCTGTCAACCAAGAATTCCACATTTTAAGTGTCATCCAAGCACTAAACTCCTCAATGACAAGTCCAATGCTCCAAAGCAAAGCTGCCCCATTTGTCACTATTTCCCATATAGAAATCTGCCATGACAGATCACAGAGGTTTCATCGAAGTAAAATGGTCCACATTCAGTTTATGGGAAAAAAAAGCATTAAAACCAAGAAAGAGAGCATAGCACCAGAAACTTACATCTTGCTCAAGAAAAAGAGCACAAAATGAAGCAAATATAGCAATCTCCTATCTCTAATTTACTTATTACTGCAGCCTGAAGTGTCTGAATGCTCAAACACTTGTGTTTCTCACAAAAACTTTCAAGTTCTCTACAGAAAGGGCATTCTAAACAAAGTAGGTTTGGCCAGAAGCCCTTTAAAAATGAAAAAGAAAAACCAAAAAAAAACCCCAAAAAAACAAACAAAAAAAAAAAAAAAACCCCACCAAAAAAAAACCAACCAAAAAAAAAAACCACCACCCAAAAAAAACCCACCACGCTAAAACACTGACACCAAGTTTTCAAACAAACAGTTCTTTGAAGAAAATGATTTGTAATTTCAGCCACAAGGAAGGTTCCTCAGGAGGAAGGTTTTCCCGGTGTTTATAGATTACAAAGAGATAACAACCATAAACGTGTTACTATACGCTTACCTTGGATACTTCTTCTTTTCCACTATTGTCCTTAATGAATACTTTTTCCAGTTCAGGGCTTATTCCTTCTACATTACACGGCACACGTGAAGCAGTTGATTTTGGCACTGAAATGTTTGACAGTGGCATAGGGACTGATCTGGAAATACAAGCCTAAAAGGTAGACAGCAACATGATTTAAAGATGGAAAACAGAATAAAGGCAGAAGTCTGAGATCAAAACTAAAAACATTATTAAGAAGCTGTGTATTAATTTTGCCATCCAGAAGATCATCTTTACTTGGTGAATTTAAATAAAAACAAATGCCTGCATAAATAAAAACCCAGTAAATCATCTCTAGTTAACTCAAAGAAGAGTTGTATCATCAAAGCATTCTATGACTTCACTTGGTAGTAAGTAGACAAGTGTATGTACTTTCCAGAGGCACAGACTAAGGTTTACACCGCAGGGGGACAGGGAGCGCGTGGGGCCCTGATGCTAATGTTTTAACTGGGATCCAAAAGGCATTTCATAACATTCCTAAAGTTTAATGACTCAACTGAAATACTCAATGCACTTTTACTCTCTTTTGGTTGGCTTTAGCGAATGAAAAATAAAACATTCATTCTGACCCTTTATTTCATTAGCTTATAGCTTTTCAGAACTTTATGTCAAAGGTCTTAAGAGAAATCACCTTGAGTTTAAGAAACAAGCATGTAAGTAAGTGCAAATATGGTTTTCAGAAAAGCCTGATGAGTGGAGCTCTGTTACCAACAGGAAACACTCACAAGAATGCACACACGTCTTACAAAGTCAACCTTAAAAGCTTCACCTTGGCAGCAGCTACACTGACAGCCATGAACAGTGCTCACATGTCAATCAATGTGTTCTCCTCCTACTCACAGAATTACAGGATGCTTAAGACAAAATGTAAACTTTTTTTTTAAGTTCTTATCAAGTGAATCTTGCACAATGTGCAGCTCCCAAGGTGCAAGTCATTTGCCTGCAAGCATTCTCTGACTGCCAAAACACAATGCCTGCAGAATGGATTTATCAGAGAATACCTTCCTGAGAAATCAAAATGTCACATGAGCAATGAAAAAGTGAGCTCCAAGTAGTGAAGAATGTTTCTTCACAGCATATGTCCTAGGTGGGTTTCAATCTGTCAAAGAATGTTTGCTAGGTGACTATAATGGCAGAGGTACTTGCAACAGCTTACTCTGTCAAGTAAAGCAAAATCCTTTTCTATGCAAAATGTTGTAGGATCCTTTGTTACAAAGGCATAACAGGTTCAGGAAAAGTATCAAATTCCTATTGTCTTCGTTGCATTAAGTTCTGACCACAAGAGCTTACCCCCACAGAAGGAATGTAAGGAATCAGCCATCACAGCTCAACCAGCTGCTGTAACTAGCTGCTTTATAGAACACGAGGTAGTTAAAAAGGTCAGGAAATACCATGACAGAACCAACATTTCAGATGTTCAAAGAGTGGCCTGTTAGTAACAGGGAGTCCAAGTTAAGGATCTACTACTATAGGTGAAATTTAATCAGGACTCAAATATCTGCACTCCCAAATAAGCCATGATTAAATGCTTTCTGCAAGTGGCTTAAGGTTTATGAAGGCATTGACTGAACCTCACCTGAGCTTCAGAACTGTAACGTGGTGTCAGTTTTACTGACAGGTTGTAATGACTAGATCATGACTGCTTTGGGCATCCTCCACTGCACCCTGCTTTGGTACTTTCTTTTTCTTTATTTTCTATTTTTATTTTTTAACTAGCCCAGATGAAATTAGGTTGCAAAACTTACAAGCAAATACCCTCCACATGAGCTTTGAAAATTTACCACAAAAAATTAGTCTTGGAAGCAAGTACATATCCCTGGAAGCACAGGCTTATCTGGCCATGCCCACAACTTTTACATCATCATAATGTATTTCAGTTGCTATCCTGGTGCAACCCTTCCTGTATTATATGATGACCATCAGATAAAGTCCAGTGAAGGTACAGCAGTATCAAACTGTTAAGCATTTCAGTGTCCCACACAAGAAAGAGAACAAAACACAAGACAGATGGGAAGGCTCAGCAGGCTATTCAGCCAACCCTGATAAGGTGGGAGGCTGTTAATAGAAGGAACTACCCATTTACCTGAGTCTGACTGATTGCTATATGGTTGCCATGGAGAGGTGACTGACGTTCCTTCTCTTTGTTGTGACGACTGCTCTGCTTACTGCGCTGAAGCTGCTGCCTCAGTTTGGCAATCTGCTGGAGAGAAGTTCAGGTGAAGTGAGAATGAGTTATCGAATGGCGAACGGCTCAAATCTTCACAAATTAAGTGAACCATGGACATTTTAATCCTCTCTGGAGGATTTTATAGGGATATGGGATTTCCTTTCCTTAAAGTTTGAGCATTAAAGCTTCTTTCTGCTTACCAGATACTCCAAAGTATCTGCCCTATTCACCAACCCGAATACAACAGGCTTAGTTTATTTACTGAATTTCCTCATTTACACACAAGCACTGTAATATCTGATGCAAATAAAAGTAGTCAGAATGACAATTTGTAGCATTTTCTAACCTGTAACTGGCTTAAACTGGGGACTTTGAAGCCTACAGTTTAATTTGTTTGATCTTAAACCAAACCAAAATTTTTTCGTGATAATTCATCATAAAAGCAAAGAGCCTTCACAAACAACTGGCAATCAAAATGCACTGCTCATCTTGGAGTACTTATTTAATACATTCAATAGCACTTCCCTGCAGGCAAAATTATCACAGATTCCTTCAGGCAGATGGAATTATCTTTCCTGCTGTCTGCTGCAAAGATGTCTAATCAAAAGTTACATATTTTAAATGTCAAATGCAACTAAAGCCATTATCCATTTGACCTGCTCCTTAACAAGAAACCAAAGAATTTCATTTGGGGATTCCTCTACTTATTTATTCCTCCTGGGAAACTTCTACATGAAAGAGACTACTTACCTCTATAAACATTGTCTCAGAAGTTTAGACTATGTGCAAATTCACACAACAGGTACAGACACTTCCTTAAAACTGAATAATTTGTTCCCTTAGGCTCAAATCCCACTGTTCCTCATGCTCAGAACACTGGAATATAAGGCCATGCATGGCCCCATTTCATTTTTAACTCAGCTAGAGATACAATTTTTAAAAACCTGAAGGGCAAGTAAGGAGAATGAATGCACATGGAATTCATACATCAGCTGGAAACTAACCTCTCTTTCTGAGTGACAATTTACAAGTACATGCACTCTGTGGTTATTTCCAAGTAGTTAAATATATCACTGGTACTCTTGCAAAGCAACTCTGTGGCAGAGAATCACTTCACATCACTCTTCACAGTGTCAGAGATGACAGTGCTTGGTGAAGAGGTTTGGATGGAGCTTTGCTGCAGGCTGCGAACTTTTCTTTGTGCTGTTTCTGGTAGCACTCACAGAAGAACAATCTACCTTTAGGGCTTCATATCAAGTCTTGCCACAGCTCGTTACCCATATTTAGAGAACTGCTACTCAGAAATGGCTGAATACTTTGATCTTTAAACAACAGACAAAGAGTTCAAGACTTCCGAAAGGGTCTGTGTGTTGAATACATCCAGAAAAACAGAGCCCTAATATAACTGCATTACTTACACAGATGAGCTGCACTTAGAGAACTGGGACACTAAGTTCTTGATAAAAGGTACAACTCAAGCACCATGTTGCAAGAAATTTTGGAGTCTGAAGAGGTATTTCATCTCTAAAAAAAATACATACATTTGTTTAGAACTTTTCCCTTCTTCCCTTCTTTCCCTACAGCAATTGGGAAACCTAACTCCACAGATAAAAAACATGCAGGTAACTACTCTGGTAAATATACACACATTAAAATATCTGTGTCTTACATTGGAATGTTGAAGAATGGGGAGAACTGGGAAATTACGTTCATCTTCCCCTTTAAAAACAGAGGAGAAAAATGATGCCCAGATCAGAAGACAGCTGTGGACACAGACGGCTGGCTACAAGAATAATCAGAAAGCAAGGAGAGTGCTGTATAGAAATCTTTCATTTCTACTGCCTCTCTTTGATGCTGTGCACTTCCTCCTAAATCAAAAAGTTAAATACACTATTTTGTCTAATTTAAATGAAATATGGTTTCTGAGCTTTCCTCAGGAGCACACTATGAAAAAAAAGTAACTACACAATACCAACTCAGAGATCTGGCTGACTGATTTCTGTCACAAGCAAGCTTGCGAATCTTTGAGGACATAGCCTCTCACCATAAAATTTGGATAGTGAAAGCTCTAAATGGGAGAGTGTTGATAGGCTGGTATGTCTCTGGGCTAGCCAAAAACCTTAAAGCTCTGATATTGTGAAAGGAATCAATGGATCCCTGGAATTTAAGGTTCTCTCAGCCATCTCAAGAGTATGTATATTTTGGCAGTCAGTAGGTTCTTGATGCTAACATAAAGAAAAGACTTCTTGGGTCACTGAGGAGAAATGGAAGATGGAAAATAGTTGATTTGACTGTGTATCTGGAGCTGATACAATCACTTAAGCCAAACAAGCAATACGGTGAAGAAACAGATGTGCCTTCTTAGATCATATGTCCTTAGCCCTGAATTTGCAGGACCCTAACAGTCCATGATGTGGTAGTTACCTTTGGACAAGAAAATGAGAAAGAAACAATGGGCATATAAAAAGGGATTTGCCATTTCTTATATATCCTGCAGATCTGGGAGACAGAGGCTTGCTGGCACAGACAACTAGCAAGCAGGCAGTGTCAATGAGTACATGAAATTCGCTGAACTAAACGATGCTCCAGCTCTTCACCAAGGGGAGTCCACAGTGCTCTAAAGTGCTTGCTAAAGCTAATCCTGACATTGCAATAGCTCTTTTTCTTCTACAAGATTGTCTTTTAATTACCAGCTATTCTCTATCTCAAACTGAAATAAAGTCACTACTACTAACAGGAATAGACAGCTGTGCTAGCTTCCTCAAAGTTTATCTACACCTTCTTCTCAGGCAGCAGAGAAGCATCATCAGAGCACCAAACATAAGCAAAATTATCTACGGGTAAGTATGAGGTACACTAATTCTTACAAAACAAATACAATTTATGGAGTAAAAAAGGATCCGAAACATACGCCTTGATGGCACCTGTTCTACCAATTATCTCAAAGAAGCAGCAGATCCTGTCTCTTTGGCACTCAACTGATGCAGCTAATATGAGCTAGGGAGCCTGCTGTGCAAAGAAAATGGTGTCAAGTGAGTGGTATCAGGAAAACAGGCACTTGAAGATCCAGCATTAGACCAGATCTATTCAAAGAAAATAGTGCCAAGGAAGTGGCAGGAAAGGAACTATGTGCTACATTTCACCAAGCAGCTAAGAACAGAAAGAGTTTGGGACACCACTTCCCTCACACGCCCAAGTACTGAGCACGAACATGACTGGGGCATACACAATCATATTAAGGACCATATGTAAATCATCATAAAAAGATCTCATGTGTATCCTAAAGCACCCACTCGTCGAAGACATTTAAGTGTTAGCCTTGCACATATGTGTGCTTAGATCCATAATGTGAATTATTTTAGTATACCAATTCAAATGTTCCCCCTGCCTACCTAACTTGAAGATGGGCAGAACATTCTCTTTAGAAAATACAGCTATTTTCTTAGAGGATACAGCTGAAAGTAAAACAAATTTTAAAACAAGAATCGAGGAATTCATCAAGGAGTGAACTCAATTTGAATGCTACTTCCAATGTTTGAATGCCCTTTGTTATTTAAAACTGTTTTGCTACATTTCAATGGGTAAACACATACGTAGTAAATTTCAAAGTACATATTTGTACTTTTGGCAAGTACTCTCATGTGATTACATGGAGGGGGAAAACACAGCACAAATCAGTGCACATTTCAGAGAAAAACAAAGACAATTTTCAGCCTTTGCTCTTCCAGTGACTGTTCTCTGCAATGTTGCTGATGCAGTGGAAAGACTCTTTTCTTTATCTATTTTAATGTAATTTATAAAAAAACCCCATCAACAAAAAACCACCAAGGAAACACAAAGATCAGTGCATCAGAAACCTACACAAAGTCATTCAGGGCACAAAGTTTCAGTTTGGTCTTGATGTTTACTGTCAGCCAGAGATAAAATGACCATCCAGGATTATTAAACAAACAAGTCAGGAAAACCCCCTATATATTTTTTTTTGCTTCCTAGGTATTTCTACAGCTCAAAGCCGTACAATAAATAATATTAATTTTGTCTATGCCACTTGTAATATGCATGCAGTCTAATATAACTAATGCCACTAAACTGAGAAAAAACCAAATTAGGTCAGTGCTTTACAACACTGGGATAATCTGAATATCCTGGTAATTCTTCCCTTTTGAAGGGACCTAGATGAAGGAAGACTAATATGAAGGAACCTGACACATCCCACTGTACCTCTCCAAATGCTCACTAATACTTACCAGTCAATAGGCTGTATTTCTACAGCTCAGGCTACACAACATGGTAACTTCCTATTGCTGATCAAGCCACAAACTCCTTGTTAATGGGTGAGCTCATCCTCAATCATGAAACGTTTGTTAATAAACAAGTTATCCAGTAGGTCAAAGAGCAAAACAAGCATTAGAAATTCACCCTAAACCTTTGAATACAATCTTTCAATTGGTATATGAAAGCCCATTAGGCATGTAAGCTCTCATATTCAATTCTCTTTTATTCCCAAGTCCTTTTCAAGTACTCTGTAAGAGCAAAAGGGACCTTCCAATGGGGGGCTGCTGCTGTCTGTGTAACAGATACAGCACAGAGAGCTGCTAAAGGGAAGTGAAAAATCAACCATCTGAAATATGTCCTTAAAAACCCTATACAAAGCGAAAACTACTTGTTTTAAATAGAGGGTTTTTCCCAGTTCTGGGTAAATTCCAGTTCAGGATAATCTATAACTAAAATTGTCCCTGAACAACATCAACAGAATTTCAAACTAATTATTCAGGTTGAAAAGGGAAAAAAGACCAGTGTTTTTAGCCATTACTTGGTTTGTATCCAGTATAAAGACTGATAGCAATCTTCCATCTCCCAGTCAAGACTTGCATCTATTGAAATAATGTTAAAGCAGTGTGGCATCAATCTTAGACAAGTTACACTTAAGACTTCTTAAAATCAAGTAGTAGAGCCCTTCAGAATAAACAAATTCTTTAAAAGTAGATTTCATTATTAAATTATTAAAGGAAAGTTTATATTGAGAATTGGGGACTTTTAAATTTCTAATAGATTCACTACAAGAAAGCAAATGTATCTATTTCAGTGCTAGACAGATTTAACCCTGACACACACCTATTCCAATTAAGGGCAAAGTAAGTTTCACTACCTGAAGTGAAATCCTTTTTAAAAGTGGTAATTCTGAATTCATTTGCTTGCTTGGGATCTTAAACCTATACACTCACTTTTAGTTTTTATGACATAGATCTTTAAAAAATAGCTACCAGTTGTATTAAAGAAATGTATTTCATTTACTTTTAATAGTACTCAAATTTAAGCAAGAAAAAACCTTTTAACTTAAATGAACATTCAATCTTATTTTATCAAAACCAGGAACTACCACACAAGTGTTTAGCTAGTTTACAGTACCAACATATTAAAAAAAAAACATGCTAGAAATCATTCCATTAATTTCTGAAGTAAGAAAATATTAATCCAAACTGCAAACACAAGCCAAGGAAACTGCAAACAGCTATCTACTTATTTACTGTCAAACGTTATAGGAAACAATTCAAAATTCTAAGCAGAACAGTGTTACCTACACCACACATAACAAAAGCAATTGCCCAAGAGAAGGTGGTATTTTTATTTCCATTACTTAAGCTCTTGCTTTCAGCTGCCCATAGCTTTGTCAAACGTCTACCATGCAACATTCTGATCTTCTATCTCCTTCCCATCAGAGACTTCAGTACAAGTGTTTGAGTTGTTTAAGAATGTGATTTAAAATGAAAGGGGGGTGGAAGCGATTTTACCACTTTATGTGCCAAAACACATTCCTTTAGCTTTTTACCTGTATAGTTCTGTTTTCCACTGTTTCGGATGGAAAAGCCAAACATTTGCCTGGAGGTCCTTTATGCTGCAAATGTGCTCCTCTAGTCCCTTGGAAGAATCTTTACATTTGGTGAAGCTTTGGCAAAAATTTCAGTTTGCACATGTTCAAGAAAGATATCTGGAACTGGCAGCTGCATTTGTTAACAATTCTGCCTCTCGTGGGCTTTACAGTTTGAATAGAACCACCTCAGAGAATTTCTCCTTCCAGGAACTGCAGATTACTGTGGCACAAAGAAACTGAGTGCACAGATACTGTTGGTATTGAACAAACACTTAACACCCACCACAAAGGCTGACACATGAAGGAAAGGAAAAAGAAAGGGATAAAATAAAAGCCAAACAGTGGAAAGCCAGAACTGACAAGGAACTGGAAGGTAACAGAGTAAGAACTCTAATAGAGTAGATGACTAGTGGCTGGATGATGCATGCAGAATGACACTGGGTTATGAATCCAAAGAACTAGAAAAGATAAGAAAACTGGCCTGAATAGCTTGAGAAAGGGAAACAGAGGAAGGGGAAGAACTGTAAGCTGAAGAAGACAAGGGTGGTTTTGGGGTGAACAACCATTGCAAAGCTTGGATAGAAACAACTCCCTTCCACAGAACCTATTTTGTCCACTAATGCATTCTACCAAAAAAAGGAACTGTGAAACACATTGGCCACACATTTCTTATCTTTCTCTTGTGGTCAGTACACCAAGAGGGTGGCAACCCAGCACAATGGATCACTGTTATCAAGTGGCAGAGACTTGCTTACATGCTGAAGGTTTCACTATCACTGACAGCCACAGGCCTGTGGTGAAGTAGAGCTGCTTGTTGCACAACTTGATAGGGAACTGCCAGAATATGAAGGATAGTCTCTCACTAAAAGCAAGGAAACATTATCCTAGAAAAACAGATGCTACTCCTGTCTGCATTACAATTTCTTTGTGCTGGTAGGTAAGGTTTAAGCCAAAACTTCTCTGACACAAAACTCCTTCTGCACTAATTTCTGATCACTTAATCTGTGATTCCAAATGCTTCCTCACAGCTGCAGATGAAGTCATCCAGGCAACTGAAGGCCCATGTTCCAATACATCAAGGTTTCATAAGAGGTACTGAGTGAGATGGAAACAGAAAAATCTCTTTTGATCGACCTCCCTTTGGCCCAGGTCCTCATCTTTAAAAATGAGGCTATTGCCACCAGTAGATTGCAAGATTATTCCATATTTGTCAAATGTGATTTTAAAATTTGAGTAATTAAACTTGCATCACTCCTTTTGATAATTACTCTATCAATGTCTGTCCAGAAGACAAATATATACTGCCTCTAACTTCTCCTAAGGTAACCTACACATTTCTTCTCATTTTTGAATGCCCTATTCAACAGACAGTCAGGAAAGAACATGCAAAAAGCCCAGAGTATGAGGGAAAGTTCCACCTCATGGGAACATGCTGCAAGATTCTTTTTTTTTTAAAGAAAAGTGCAGTTCTTGAAGAGAGGCTACACCCTTCCTGACAGCAGCATGAGGCTAAATGTAGCCCCTTATTAGGTTCTGGACAGATTTAGTAACTCAAACTCTGGACAAAATGGAGGTTACTGGGACAAAAACTGAGATAGCGTCATTTCAGCTGAGCTGGAGACCATTTTACTGTATCTACTTTCTCATGATGCAAATCCGCTTCACTTTTGGTAGGTTCTTTCCAGTTGCAATTGTAGTCTACAGCAAAGTATTTATGACTAAAGAGCATTTCAAGTACTCATACCATTACTGTATCCACACTTTTTTGTGAAAGTGGTGTCCTCTCAATCTCCAACTGAAAATTTGAACAAAATTTCTAAACAAGAATATGTTAACACACCAGCTGACACTTTGCCTCTTTCAGGAGAGCAGCATTAAAGGTTGGAGAGCTAACTAAGGTAATCCTGAACAGAAAGCAAGCAACAAAGAAGCTGGTTCCTCAATGCTCACTCTGGCCAGTCTTTCACAGCCAATACTTCATAGTACGCAGGGAGGAAGTCCAACAAGCATAAAATAACAATCACTCTTCAAACATCTCTTAGATTGGAGGTAAAACCTGTTTCAAAAGCAAAAGAGGAGAGGGAAAGGGTGCAGATTCCTGGACTCCAGCGAGGGTTTAAAAAATGTCTTGGGCTTACCAAAATTTGCAAGGCTCAACTGTGCAAAATTTCTCACCTCTTTCAGCTGATCAGCACTTCCCCACGATGCTGAGCGCTGATGTGACCTCTTTTCTGCTCCTTCTTCAGCCCAACAGCTGGGTGTCTAGAAGGGGAAAAAAAAATGCACTGTACTGAATTCTCCAGGTAAGACAAACTTTTGGCACAAATGACTGCTTTATGCCTTAGGCAGTGTCAGAGTTACATGAATAAATCTCAGAATCTGATATGCAACACTAATAGTCTCAATAAACGAAAAGCAATACAGAAAACCAAAGCTCTGTAAACTTGCATTTACAAAGCATGAGAACAATGCACATTACTAAAGAAGGAATCAGAGGCCTGACAAAAAACCTCCCACCTGGTGCTTTGGCATCCATGCCTATGTTTCACTCAGCAGACAGTTTAGAAAACCACAAGATTAAAAAAACTGTACAACAAACTCAAGCCAGGATTCACTTCTTCCTCAACCACTGGACCACAGAATCAATTCCTTCTTGCTATCTCTGACTTGATAGAGAGTTTGATACAGCTTTTATTATTTTTGGCACCAACTTACATGAGCAGCACAGTGACAGGCAGGCCTTTTTCAGCTATATCTCAAAGCCCAGAAGTTTGGGGACTGTCCTTAGATGCAGGAGCTGAAGTTAAACCCCAAAGACTGAGAAGCATCTGAAAGGCCAAACTCTCAACTACTATGCTTATTCACCACAAGGCTATTAGGAAAATCGAGGTTATCCACCAGAATTCTTGAACAAGAGAGTCACAAGAACAATGGAAACATCTAAAATTCAGAAGGAGTTTGGGATACGAACTATATAAAACTCAGGGCTATAGGCACATAAATATAAATCTGTTTATGTTGGGGGCTTCTTCCCCCAACAATTTCCACTAGTATTAGTTGAATCTTTCACAAGAAGTCCAAAAGAAATAAAAACTTACCACTGAAAACAACAATTGGTCTGTGAGGTTTTTAAGGGAGGGGACCACTACTGACACTCCTAGGGAGACAGAACCCCAGCCTGCAGGACAAATAGGATCTGGGATGATCCACATCCCTGTGGGACTTGTTTTCATGCATGGAAACCCTGATCCTCCACAGCTTTCCTTACTCTTGCTTCCTATCTAGGATCTAGAAACTTGTGTAGTACCCACACGGATAACGAAGACTCTGTTTGGCTGAGGAAGGAGCCTGGGCACCACCTTGGAGAACACCATAAAACCAACACCTACAGCTCCTCACTGCCCTGCAAAGGGAGCTGAGAGCAGCCCCCAGGCCACGCCAGGTACCATCAAGCACAGAACTGCAATTTCAGAGCGTGGGCTGTACCTCCGTACCCACCACACTGCCACAGCTTTATACAGCCCACAGCCCAGCACCTAACTCATCAGTGCTAATATTTAATGTGCTCAGACTCTGTGTGCACAGGCCTACTCAACCCTCTTGTGTTTTCTGCCAGCCCTGCACTTTCCATGGTTTTGGTGGGGCTTTTTCTCTGTTATTTTTACACCAGCAGTAATACTTCAGCCAAAGGCCCACCAAGCTGTGTGGGCAACAAGAAAGCAAAACGGAAAAAAATCAGTCCTGAAGTTTTTCCTGCGTGTTCCCAGAAAAGAAAAAACAAGTTCTTTATATAAAAGTTAAGAGTTCTGTGTATTTATTACTTGACTCTGTCATGTAATACCCGCTTCTGTTTGGGTCTGGGGAATAAACCAGAAGATAATGTGGTTATGAAAAAAAAAGTAAAATCAAATGTGAAAAGTTAAAACAGCTACTTAAAACGATGTGAAAGACAAGGTAGTCCCTCAGCAAGGCAACACTTAACTCTCCTGACCCAAAGAAGAGCCTCTGCCACATGCATGTGCCACCTGTGTGTGCATCTGCTTGCTCTGCATTTTAACAGAGCCATGTTCTAAATAATTACTTGTTTTTGCAAATTGAGTACTTACCATCTCCCCAGAATTTGTGTGAAAGACATTCTGTTGGGTTTAAATGTTGTTTTTTTAAAACACTGAAGTGGCTTGCAGATTTCTACTGAACTAGAGAAAATGGGGAAATTTTTTTACTTTTTCAAAATCATGGGCTTTCACAATCTGTAACAATTTACTTTCCAATTTAAATTGCTCTTACAGTATTTTACTATATCCCAAGTACAACTGGAACCACACCCTCACACAACAGCAATGCAAAGGGAATTCTGAGAAAATTTATCTTTAAAGAGTGTTTTCTGAATACAGCACTGCTCCACAATGTGGGGAACACCAGGATGAAGTAGAAGCAAGCAGTTTGGCAGCTTAAATACTTACTGGTAGTGCAGAAGGGTGTAGCAGGGATCACTGTAAGCTCATATCCTTTCAACTACAGCTTAATAAACCGAAAAGATACCAAGAATCTAAAAAGCCAAAGTGACTTTCTCAATAAAGAGAAGTACACTGTTAAAAAACAAAACAAATAGGTAGAAAAGACGAACTTGATTGTATATTTAGTAAACACAGATATTGATCCAGACAGCAAGGACAAAAGCAAACTAAGATCAACCCCTGAAGTTCATGAACACCACCACTGACTGTTAGGAGAGGTGGGAATCCTTATACTGCAGAGGATTTATTCAGAAACCAAAAATAAAAATCAGAAAATATCTATTCACTTAAGCCTAAATTTTGTACTTGTTCAAGTATGCTTCGACATTCTCTTCCACTCACATGGCCTCTCCCTGGAGACAAGGACCCCGTGGGTGCTTTCAGCCCCTGGTAAACTGAGTCAAGACACAACCCTTCAAAATATACATACACAGTATACAGGGGGCAGACTATTTGTGATCCCAAATTTTACCTGCAGTATTAGATTACAAACACTGTATGATGGTCCTATAGCACAGTACTGAAGTTGGACAACATTATATTAATGTGCTATTTAGAGGCAGATTTTAAAAAGAAAAAGTTTTGCAAAAATAATACAAAGTAAGCAGTTACTAGAACATTATAGCAAGGTAGTCTTCTTCAAACCACAGAAATTGCTGCTTATATTGTAATCCACATTATATGAAGAATAGTTTTGGGTTTGTAACATCAAATCCTTGTATTCAAGCAAAAGCTTTAAAAAACAAACAGAGGCACCCCAGACTTGTTGCATTCAAATAGAAATTCTGCTTTTCTAAGTTTAGCTTATGTATGACCACCTCATCTCTCACTTAAATGCTGTCATTTAGACCACAAATAAGATGGGGGTGTATAGCACCCACAATGTCACATTTTATGCAAATTGTTTTCTCATCTTATTTACAACTTCCACTAAACAGGCTTATCAATGGAAGCCTTCATTTGAAGCTGCAAGTGTACTTCTCAAGTCTTAAACATACAAAAAAAATATTAAAGCAAAAATATAATTCAGAATTGCATTAGAAGAAAAATTTCTGAATCACAATAAACAAAACCACAGTTACTGCACCTCAAGTCAGAGAGAAAGAGTACCTCTTACAGTAAGAGAGGTCACACACCAAATGTGAAACTGGTAACATTTCAGAGCAGAAAGAAATTTAGAGCATCACAGAAGTGATGCACTCATGAAGAAGGATTAGTCCTGCAAGGCCATATTAAGAAACTAAGATTTTAGGGGGAGAACCTTGAAAACATTAGATAACACATGCTGCACCTACAAAACATGGATCCTTTGTTTTCAAGATGTGAAGGTTTATGGTCCATTTCAGTTGACACACGGGATAGGACATGCTCAGAATGCCACATCTGTTTGCTCTCTTCAGTCTTCATGTAAACCACAACCACCATTGTTCTAACTCACCCAGCCTTGTGGAGATCAGCACTTTTTCCAACACGTTTGGTAATCCTGCCTTGCTTTTCCACCCATGCCAGGGACATACACCTACATTCTTTCCACTTAGATCAGAATGACTGCATAGCATACCAACCTACCTAAACCTAAAATAAGACTGTATTACTTGAAGTATCTCACATTTATTGCCAGCCCTTCACTCCAATTACTACATCCAGCCTGCATTCTGGAATACCTACATATGCCTACGCTCTACAGGGGAAGCAACGTGTTTTTGAAGAACTTCCACATTCAAAAGAAACCCAACAGCAGCACTAGAACATAAAAACTGATGGGTTTTCAGGTATTTCTAAAGCATTCAAAGGACATCTAGAAACTTTACAAAAAGAAATTGCCTAAGCAGTTAGAAGTCAATTTGACTACAGATGATGACTCTTAAATATATGTTAACAGGTTAAGTAAAGTTAGAATGACAAATTCATAGTTCTATGACACGTATCTTACTCCCTGTTCTTTCTGCCAGTGTACACCATTAAAATATCCCATAAAATCAATGATAACTAACACACCAATAAAAAAGCTTCATGGAATTGAGCCTCTTCGTTTATGATTGTTAATTTTAGAGCAAAAAAAAAAATCTACCCAGAAGAAAACAA
This sequence comes from Dicrurus megarhynchus, assembly GCA_013399195.1. Taxonomy (NCBI): domain Eukaryota; kingdom Metazoa; phylum Chordata; class Aves; order Passeriformes; family Dicruridae; genus Dicrurus; species Dicrurus megarhynchus. The sequence continues at coordinate 856,702 of VXAD01000744.1, forward strand.
AATGTGTCTAACGAGAGCTAACTACATTAAAGCCTTGACCTATCCATAAGAAAAACATATTTTAGTCAAGCATTCCAGCCTAGTAACTCTGCATTATTCTTTAGGTCAGAGAGAAGTAAAAATTCTCAAAGGTGTTTTGCAAACTTTCTTTAATTTCATTTGTGCAATATCTAATTGCCATATATAATGAGAAAAACTGGATTCCAATATTGCTGGATATGCCTCAGTCATCAGTTGGAAATCACTGGATAATAAATATGACACTTGGCCATTTGTTCGTTTCTTTGTATTATTTAGATTGAGAAAGATTACACAGATTAACTTTAACTGGCAATATTTTTGTTATGACATCAAAACCATGTTTCTTTTTAATCTCTCTTTTTAAATTCTATAAATATCTTTTAAATTACTTAGCTACTGCCAAATAATTATATTTATCAACTCTGACAATTATCCAAAGGTTTCTGAAGATTACAAGGTTAGACATAGCCACTTCAATATTGAGTTGTTCTTCACACTGTGAAAGGGGAAATACTTAAACAATGAAGCATAAAGAAGTGGTGTACAAAATTGTTCCATCAGTGCTCCCAAAAGAGACAGAAAAAATGGGGAGAGAAGTTATACTGAGTTTTAAATGGCCTTAATGAAAAGTTCCGATTTTAAAAAAGGAAAGTAGGACAATGGAGGAACTCAGGAAAGGGAATCACGAAGTGTATCAACAAATGTAACTTCCTATAACAGGAAGTTTACCTGCTTCTGAAATACTAAAACATGACTAAATAAAATTGCATACCTCTGATTATCCAAAACATTCTGCTCCTTAAAGATCAACTAGTTGTATGCATATACACACATACACACATGAACATACATACAGAACTCTGAGAAATACTGATTTGTACAAATACCACAATGCAGCGTTACAGTGTCTTTTTCCAAAAGCAAACATAACCACCTCACTTCTCTTCTGTATTTTCAGTCAAAACACTTGGGGCAAGTAACAGGGACACAGAAATATGAACCATAGTTCCTATCCTCCAAGACGCGACAGAAACTAAACCAAACAAAATTCTGCTCCCTCCCTTCTATTATTATGAAGAAACATTTTATTCATGAGCATTATACAGGTTGAAAGAATTTAAGTGGAAACAAGAACTTGGAATAAAACTTATTAAACGTTCATCTGATCACCATGAAGACCAGAAACTGTCTCTCTTTCTTAAAAAACAAAAATTCTAAGAAACTTGGAACAGCCATAATTACAACCTTAACAAAACTCCACAAAATCTGGATTTTAGATTAATGTTTAATTAGGAACAAAACATATCCTTGAAAGAGAAATAATTATTCCACCTACAATGTAAGTTATACTGACAGCATTGTTCATGAATTTAGAAGTAAAACGAGATAATTTATTCTCCAATGAAACATGCTCATACAGAAGAATGGTTTATTGATTTTCATTATCTTCTTTTTATTTAACTTAATTTGCTATGCATGTATCCTATCAACAACTTGGAACTCATCCTTAGTTCTTGAAATTAGAGATACTTCAAACTACACAGAGCTCAAACAACAAAAACCCAGACACACACCGAAACATAAAGACAGTGTGTTATGATCATCTTCAAGCCTCCCTAGCGAGCATTTTATCTGGGAAAAAAAACCCCACCAAACAAAAAAAACCCCTCAAACTGGAGATCATTGAGCAAATCAGTATGCTTGTTCCATTTTACATATTCATAGTCCCAAGTAGAGACTCAACTTAAGCACTGATAAATGCTTGAGTTTGGCATAATTTGAATAAAAATACAGCTATTATAATTCCTTACTAGAAGATATTCACAAATCCAAACCTTGAGATCTCCCTGTTCCTACTCCTTTGAAATAATACTTAATTTTGTAATGAAAGCAGTATGCTTTTCCTCTCTGTTATACTTGATTATGCTGAAAAGGTAAAACTTCATTTTTAGTTTCTGAATGAGGCAAAGGGAGGCAGCCAACAGTTCACATAACCTGAACACTTACTTGAGCTCACTAGGAAAGCAATTTTACTGCCAAATACTTGGAGCTCAAATATTTATAGAACAGTTTGTTTATCTTTTCTGTAACTAGTGAAAAGGTTTGTTTGTGAATGTTTAAATATTCTAAATTTTTTATTCATAAGGGTATTTGTAAAGATTGATATGGATATATATTTTAAAAGAGAGGTTGAGAAATACAGTAAGTACAAAGCATGCTACTGAAAATCTCCTGAATGGAAATTATGTTTTCAAAACAGAAAGACTTGAAAGGCATAGTATTGTGAAAGGAAGGCACCTTGAAAATAAATCCAGGATTAAGGGCTTTTTAGGAAGACCTTTTGTGACAGTAAATATGACTGCTGCTTTTTTGCTAAAACCAATTGGTTCCAAAATAAGCAGGACATGAAGACGGCCGTTTCCAAAGGGTCCTCACTACAGTTTCTAAAATTTTTCTTGGAACATTTTAATCATCAGTTTCTCAAATTCATTAAATAAGATTTCTGAGACATACAGACCCTTTTTTTTTTTTCTTTTCTAAGCATTCTATGCTTATCTTTACCCCATCAAAGGGCTTCCTGCGTTGCATGACACCATATTTTAGAGATGAGGAAACTTCTATATACATTCTAACTTGTCCTGAGAAACTCAGTATTACACAAAAGACTAGAACCATAGAATCTATTTCAAGACCCATGGTAACTATGGATCAGAATCATGGCACAAGAGATAAGCAACTGATTTAACAACTAAACCTACACGGCCTGTTAGATTGAAAATACAACTGAAGAGAGCTAGTTTCTTCTAGTTTCCAGTTTAGTTTGGAAGACAAACTCAGATGGCTTATTCCAAACCCCGAAAGCACTACTGAAAAAACAAGAATGCTGCTCCTTTGATAATAATTGGGGGCTGGTTAGAATTACGTATTTTTAGTCTGTTTGACAGCCATCATCTTCGCGGGCAACAAGCTCCAGCAGGAGGAGGAAGCAGGCAACAAAGAACATTCACCTTTCTAGCCAAAGAGCACTGGAGCAGCAAAATGCCCCAGCAGCCTACCTGCCATAGGCTCCTACCAAGGACAGAGCCCTGAAGAGAATCCAAGGCTATCACAAGGGCATCAGGCCATCAATAATCTCAGTAGCCTTCCCTCACCCCCAAGCACACACACAAACACACCTTTTGAGACCAAAAGATTTATTACCATGACTTAGTAAAATCTTTAGTTTGTCAGCCACTGCTATCGGGACTCTTTCTTAAATAACACTCAGCACAATTTTGCATATAGCAGCTTCAAAATAAACCAGATACAAGGCTGAGATTGATTAGCCTCAACAGATATGCCCACACTGAGAAAATTATTTTTAACAACTGTTTTCTAAAAGCATAAAAATATTATCGTCGCATACCATGTTACTGCATTAGCACCAATTTAAAAAAGACTACTGCAACCTATTTTAGGGTTTCATATTTATAATAAAATTAAGTGAATCCATATTTCTTCAGAATTAAATTGAGTAGACAATTATATGAAACATCTCTGTTGTCTTGTTTTACAGCTTTTACCTGAGTAGATTTATCTTTCATACATGAAGGGTAGTGTACATGGGGATCACGTGGCCACTGTCCTGTGAGGTAAGGTCCTGTTATTGTGTCCAAAGAAGAAGTTCGCCTTATGGTACCAGAAGTTCTGATTTGCTGGGATTTTGGCCTGTCCACTGTAGAAAACCAGAACAAAACCAACAAAAAAGTCAGGCTAAATTTGATGTGAAATGTTAAAAGCTAGCTATGACACACAATGGCAAGAACATATCAGAAACCTTTGTCTAAATGCCAAGCTGAAAAGAATGCCATCACATCAAAGCAAATAACATCAGACAAAGGAGAAAAACAAATAGAAAAGGGAAAATTTAACAGTCACAAAAACCCCAACGCTTAAGGTGTCCAAATCTGCAAAGAACTGGGCTACTTATGCTGTGTATTTTCATCAGCAAAAAACATCAGGCAAATTTAAATACAGTGATGATGCAACACAGGAAAGCCAGACACATGGAAACAGAAAATATAGCACAGTATAGCACTTTTTAAGTCAGCTTGATTAGCTTTCTAGATACTGAAATACAAACAATAAGAAAAATTGTGGTTATTAAGAAGATACCTATCCAATTTATTCTCTTTTCCGTATTATTTCATAATTTAAATCAATTCCGTATCATTTACAAGATCCCGCTACAGGCCTTAGCAAGCTGAGAGTGTGACTGTGTCTTTCCTTCTGACAGAGCTCAGGTCAGAGCAGCTGCCTTGTTTGTTTTCACTCATCATTGTGCCTGCAGTCCTTGACTCCTCCCTGTACTTCTCTCTCCATACACCCAGATCATGGAACACTTTTTCTTGTATTTCATTTGGAGAGCAAAGTGCAGGGTGATTCACGAGACTGATGTGGGAAAGAACAAGAGTTTTACAGCATGCTCTCTAGATTGTCTTGCTTTGTCCTTTAGGCAAAATTACTGCATGTACTCATCTTCTAGACTCCACCTCAGCCAACCTAAGCCCTACATGGCAGCTACTGTCTGTTTTGCTCACCCCTACTAAAAGAAATTCACAGGTGAGATACCTTCCAAGTTAGTCACATGCTATGCACTGATCTGACCCACCAAAAGCCTACTCACTGCTCAGAATGTGAGAGCAGATCTGCTGGCACACTGCTGAGTCCAAACAAGGCCACTGGCCTTCACAACCATCTTCTATTTGTGTATCACCTAGAACTGATGGATCTCAAAAGGCAGGGTCCATCAGCAATGTGAAATATAGCATTCAGCACAATTAGGGTATAGCCTGCACTAAATACAGCTCGGTTATAGCATGATAGATGAAGACAATAATGTTAAAACAGACCATTTTAGACAAATATAGACCTGCTGAAACACTGCATTAGCTACTCATTTTAGATGAAGACTTCTAAATAATGCTGTGAATTTGACATGATGTAATACATCATGCTGCCTCTCATACTATAATTGTTTTGACTGCCTTATCGATAAATCAAACCCCTACCATTTCAAACAGATCTATTCTTATAGGATTCCCATTGTGACAAATTAGCATTTTAAGAAAGATCCCTGAACTATTAAAAGTAAAGAAGTCTGAAATCCAAAAGAAAGATGACAAATTTTAAAAATGAAACTAGTGCTTACATTTGTGCTGAAATACAAGTGTACCTAAAGGGTACACAGCTACAAAAAGTTCTTCCAACCTTACCCATCATGCTATGGCACTATGCTACTCTTTCAGGCAGCCCAAGTTTTGAAAGTTTCTCAAAAAACACCTTTTAAAACAAGTCAAAGACAACACACAAAATTATGTTTGAAGATGAGGAAATAAGGACTAAACCAAAGAAAACACAAGCCCGAAAGACACAACAAAATATATACAACCAGAGAATTAGCTACGGTTTGTGACTTGTTCTACACCCAGAAGAAAGACAACAAATCCCAACATTAATAACTAAACTGATGCCATTAAAACTGAAGAGAAACAACACCATCAAAAATTACTAGCTTTATTTCTCCAAGGTCATTTTGGAAGTGGACTGCGAGACACTGTCAAGCCCTGAAGCCGAGAGAAGATAAAGTTCAAGATGTGGTCTCCAAAGCCCCTAATACTCATCAATGTTTCTCTGAATTACAGGAAACAAACCACGTCTCAACTACATAAACCAATTCAAGTTAACATAAATTTAATGCCATCCATATTCCACCGTTGTCTGCGCTCCTTCCATCTCCTTTGAGATGGCATGCACGGATGTGTGAAAGCAATTCACTGAGTTAAACATAAAGAAAACTAAAGTGCATCCCCCCAAAGTCATAAACACATGGTTTTCCCCATTACAGCAAAGCTGCCAGAACATACTGGGCAGAAACCACCAGGAGAGCTAGAACAGCAGCAGCACTGGTCTGTTCAACAACAGTTTTGGCTCCTCATCTTTTATGATATATCATTAGATCATAAAAAATAAAGGAGAAGGGACCTATAAGCATGACATTTGAAGGAACTTTTGCAAATCACCATTTGACAAGGTGTCTTGTACAGTAATGCACTCAGACATGATGGGATACCCTGGAGAGCACCACTGTACTGGACCCTAACAGTGGCAGATCAGATCAGCTTAATTTGTTTTCTAAGTATTAGAACTGCTCTCAGGGTTTATTTCTTAATCTTGCTTTTCTCACCTCCTAAGTCTGGCTTCCCACTACTCTAGAGAGCTACTACATAACACTTCTCCCCAAATTTTCATTATCAATGGAATGCTGATGCTGTCACGAATATCCTTCTCCAGCCCACATCACTTTCTCTAGTTGGAAATCTCATGCTCCAGTTTTCTCAGAGAATCGAAATAGCTGAAGTGCTTCAACAGCTCCTGAAGATAGCCAACAGACTTTAGCATTCAGAAAGGCTTCAACAATATTAAGAAATCTCTAAAATTACAGACTTGATTTTATCCAAGTTTCAGACTAAAACTCATCTGACAATACCCCAAGCATATGAATGGATTTTACTGCAGTGGTAAGTTGAAGGATTCTGCTGTCTTCCTCACTGACAAGTGAGACATCTCATATGAAACTCAGCTCTACCTCCAGAATCAGCAAACTTAAGCAGCATAACATTACCTGAGGAAGTTAGCTAGAAATTAGAAAAGCAAGACTTGCTTGCAGCAAGGCAAAATACCTCATGACCACTGAGATTAGCTCAGTTGATTAGATCATGATGATAATATTGCCCAGGTTGTGGGTCTGATCCCTGTATTGGCTGTTCTCTTAAGAGTAGGAGTCAATGATCCCTGTGAGTCCCTTCCAACTCAGAATATTCTGTGATTCTATGTGTTATTTAAAATATGCCACAAGTTTTAATGGCATGTATTTAGGGCAAAATGCTACACAATTCTAGTTATGAATGTTAATGTTACACAGAATGACACACGGGTCCACCTGAATACTACAGCTGGCAAAATTCAGCATGATCCTACCTCCCAGCAGGAATCAACTAAAATAAACTGCATGAAATCATGATTCTGCATGCTGCATTGAGACCAAAGAGAATTCTAGTTATACCACCTAGACTGACTGAAAAAAGGTTTCCATTTCTCTGACAGCAAAATGTAATTTAGTAAGAGGCTAACACGACAGCTCTTTTGAAAAGGACATGGGGCTCAAATAAAACCATCTGCAAGAGCTCTAAAATGAAGAGCTTGCCTTCCCATCTAGGATAGAGGCAGCTAACCTGCACATAATCTGAAAGCCATGTTCACAGTCCATTTTTAGCTTAAATAAAGCTTTGTGCCTCATGTGCAATAAGGAGAATCACCTGCAGCAGAAGAGCAAGACTGACAGCTAGCATTGGTAGCATTAAAAAAACTGCTTCAGCTCAATCCACCAGAGCTCATCTGTCAGCATCTGTTCTTCCCATGTTCTTTCAACAGTTAGCAAATCCACTTCAAATTTGGCCAAAACTTTTCCACTCATGTACTCGCATAGATATAACTGATTTTCAAAGACTAAAATTATCCTAAGAATGTCTCAGATAACACAGACTCCTCTCAAACTGAGTGAAAAACATGAAATAAAAAAAAAAATCATTTTTCTCCAAAACTAGGAATATTGTCATCTCACTATTGATGTCAGCTAATCGTGACACTGTCCTGCCAAAAGGTTAGACAACATTCTTGCAGTAATTTCATAATTTCTTTTCTCAAAAGTTCTTCTTTAACTTAAACTATTAACCCAAGACACCATGAAACACCAGTACTAAATCCCACAATAAATTTTCATGAGATGTTGTTTCTCTTCAGTTTAGTTGCTAGCACCCTGCACAACCTTCTGGTCACAAGCTATTAGCGAAATGAGTCCCAAGCTTAGGACTCATCCATTCCTTAAGAATTTCAGATTTTACCTAGGAAATTAATACTAACTTCAAAAGAATTTACTCCAAGAATACTCTTAGGAGGAGTCACTATGATGGATTTCCTAGTCTGCTTAAGACTCTTTTCAAGAGCCACAAAGTCAGAGTTCAAGTAGTCAGGCTCAAAGAATATTCAGAGACTGGGTTTAGCACCAGAAAATAGTATCAGGTATTTCTAGGACATTCCTACCAGATATGACAACAAATTTACAACAATCTACTAACCCAATGAGCTGCAGAAGTGCCTGTGTGAATGCTTCTTAAATAATGAATTATGTGGGAATGCAGCCTAGGAAATCAAAAACTAGAAATGGAAAGCTGAATATTAAGGAATGGTGACCCACAGTGACCCATAAGAATGATGGCCTGACATCCTTTAGGTCTCATTTCCCACAGCAGCTACTGGTGACTGTCCTACGCCTAGTTAAAAGTCCCCTCTCCTGTTACACGCTGTACAAGCATGAAAAAGGGATATCTTTCCTCTTGCTTACTTTGGACAGTGATTCCCGAAGTAGCACAAAAGTAGACGTTTGGATTCAAGAGGACTCTGTCTCTGAAGAGTCTGGTCAAGGGAGGTTTTTTTGGTTTTTTTTTTTTTGTTTGCTTTTTAAGCAAGTATATAGTGACACTGTGCTGATAGCTGAATGTATATCTGATTATGTAGGTAGATGGTCCAACTAGTGCATGTTTAACTTGCAGAACTTGTCTCTATGACTTTGCCAGGAAAAAGACTGAATAAGGGGGATTTAGAGGCCACTCTAAAAAATATTTCAACCTTCATTCTCAAGAAGGCTTTTCTCTTGTAATTGGAACCAAAATCTCTCATGAAAAAGATTAAACAAGGGATTTGGGGTCCCCTGAAGTTTTACTCCAGAGGAGTAAAGAGATCTATTGCTTCAAAAGACATTTCCCAGTTGCCAGTGACTGACAGACTTGTTTCTGACCCAATCTGCTAAATGGCTGCATGACTGCATTAACAGATCAGAAAGGTGCAGAGCAACAAAGAGCACACTGTTTGCCATGTACTGTTCATACAAAGTAATAAAAAATAGGATTTTAAATAGCATCTTAAAAAAAAAACAAAACACCCTTTTATGCAATTGAAAGGAAAAAACGTGAAATTACTGCACTCTTCCTTCATAATTTTAAATTAAATTGCTTAATCTCTTTAATAGCTTAAAACAAAGCAAAATACTAGCTTTTTCAAACATTTAAAAGGCAGTACAGTGTTTTGCTACTGAAATTATAATTCTAAGAGAATATAAGAAGAGACAGTCTTTTCAATTTACCTTCTAATACATCTCTAAAGTACTTTACAGTCAGCTCCTTAAAACGTCTGTCTTCATTATGTGCACCACATTGCTTTTGGTTCAGTTGTATCAACTTCAGAAATTATTCCCCAGTTTCTATCTTTAGAAATCAAAAGAGGAAATTACTAAAAATGAAGAGGGATGACATTCTGAAGTTACTACTCTAAAGAGGCTGACACAATCCACTCTAATTTCCTCTCATTATCCTAACTGAAGAAAAAAAAAGGCAGCACAGAACAGCACCATAATCTAACCAAGGCTCCAACACCCGAAACAGAACAAGGAGAAAGCAGACTGCTTGAGAGCAAAGATCTTTTCAGAGATCCAGGTCCATGAATGATATGCTTTCTACATCCAGAATTTTTCAGGGATTAAAAAAAATAAAGAGGGGGCCCAGTCTTCCACACAGATCATGTTACATTCTGGTAGTCAGGGCAAGTTTGGTTTTGTACCTGACGAGGCTTATGAAAATTCAGACTGAACTGCAAGAAACAGAAGTCTATCAAGACAGGATGTAACCTACACTGGGAAAACAACATAAAACAAAGCTTGTTCCTTCAAAGGAAAATTGTACACACTGACCCACAGTACAGGATTTAGGAATCAACTATATTGAGTTATCTTTTATAGCTATAACTAAGTCATCTAGAAAGGGAAGAGGGCTTCTCATTAGTCACTGAATCCAACCCATAGGTTAAGGCATTTCCTTCCATAATGGAAGTTTCATGCACAACTCTTCAAGGATGTACAGCTCTGCTCACCCAACTGCACAGGAAGGCACAGTGCACAGGATACCAGAGGAAAAAGAACACATGGATGAATTTGTAGGTGTATTTCACTGGACCTGCAGATGACTCAAAATCCTGGTTGCCTATGCATGTACATTGAAGCAAGGTCTCTGCCTCATGTCCCTTATTCCTCCCAACCACAGGTCAAGTAAAATGTGACTATGAATGTCTTTCAGAAGTCAGATTTTGTTCACAGCAAAACTCCCCTGTTTAAAATCAACATTATCCTTAGAGATCAAACACGGAAAGAACGCTCTAATCTCCGTAAGAAAAGTAAACAAACCATATGGCAGAAAGTTTCTGCCCACTAAAGCTAAATTATTCTTCTAACAAGGATTACTGCTGGCATGTATAGGACCTGTAGCATTTCATGTCACAAAAGCCTGCTTTGTTCAACCAATGTAACCTACACACTTGCACTCTTCTAACAGGATGCCATGTAGGTAAAAAACACTAATTCCAAACCTTTCCGATTTTTATGTATTCCACATCTTAAGAATGTATTTTTCTTTGTAAGGTTATTACTTCAAATTTAAATACTACACAAATAGTATCATTTAATAAAGTATCTAGAAAATGCTCGTACTATAAAGTTAAGACAAATTTGATTGGAGTTTAGCAGCTAAGTACTTGGGAAAAAGCACACTGAAACAACCATCCATTAACTGTTGGGCACTTCAGAAGATATAGAGAATTTCCCTTTTAGTTCATTAATTTAGATCTGTTAAATCATTTATTCTATGTCTCCAATACCGAGAACCAAACTGGGAACCAAGAACAGCACTAAAGTCTGGGGTGTCATTTTTCCTTCCTGTATATTAATAATTAAAATACAAAAGGTCATTATAAACACACCCAGTTGACCCAGTAACTGAAGAAACTGCCACTTTTTTCGAATAAACCTGATGATTCTGAAGGGATTTTTTTTCTTGTTATAACAACAATACTTCAAATTTAACCAGATGTAGAAAGTGAGGGTTTTGTAAACCTTTTATCTAATTCTTCCTTCCATCAAAATGCAGCTGGACATAATAATGAATAAAACAAATCAAAAGGCACAACTCACTATTTTCATAATCAAAATATACAAAGAACTGTAATCATGGCACAGAGGCTATACAATGCCATCATAATGATCACCAATTATTAGAGACAGAAAGCATTCTCCTAGCTAGAGAAAATTATACTAAACAAGAATAATATATTTTTCTGAAAAAAAATTGAAAAATAGAAATGTAAAACCAGATTAAAACTGCCTAAATGAGAGTGCTCAACTTTGACAATTAAATAAATTATCTTTTCATTATTAGTTAAGACATAGAAACAAAGGACTAAAGACAACTTCCTAAATCTGGAGCCCACTTTGCAGCTATCACTGACAAAACACATAATCACTTCAAAACAGAGTAGTCAGTCTTACAGCAGCTATTTTGTCCTCACAATTCCTACTGGAAAAATGACCCAGGAAAATTTTTTTCCTGATGGTTTCAGGACTTCTTATAGTTTAATATATAAATATTTACATAGTCAAAGCAATCCATCCACTCATTCCCTTCCTTGCTCACCTGGATTCTGACAAAGCAACTGTCTTTTTGTTCAGAGGTGACTTTTTTTTAACATCACACAGTTAAATTCCTAATCTGGGAGTCCTTCTCTGAGTCAGCTCATTTGACTTTACCTTTCTTGAATTGCGGAGCACCAAAAGGGTGTGCAGTACCCCATATAATGCCACGGGAGACCCTGTGTGGCCGGCTGCTCTTCATGTAAGACCAGACCTGTGCCCAGTAGTTTTTCAGTCACTTCATGTTGGCAGTTTAGAGATCCTGCCATCACCCAACTCTACCCTCCAGAATTTTCAAATTAGATGCTCCTCCTTTAAGGAAAAGATAATTCTTGAGTGCAACCTCACATACATAAATTTCCACTTTTTAATTTTAAATCTTATTTTTTAAACTTATTATTTCAATTCCCATGGTTCTTAAACTCTTCTTGCATAATCTTCCTGCGTACTAATTAAACCTCTCAATAGTCATCAAGTGTTTCATCACCCTAATTTCAAAATTTGCCTAAACAGATAAGATCTACTTCCCGTCTAGGAGATCAGTTTTCTTATCAAAACCACCAGGTTAGCATGACACCCTTTGGAAAGCTCATTTTGCACTTTAACATTTCTCCCTGGTTTCCACCATACCTTCAAATTTCTTCTGAAGTTTCACTGACAGTTCTCTATATTCTATAGCATTGGACACAACATTCTTCACATTTTTAAAACATCAGCATTGTATATTCTATACTGAGGTGTCTATTCTCAAATGATGTCACTCCTACTAACAAACAAGACTGCCTCAGAAATTTGAATGTAAGTGTCAATTTCTGAGTAGGCTGTTCTAGAATCCTGCAATGGAGATCTCTGAACTGACTTTACTGAAATATGCAATCTGTATTTATCACAGTCTTGGTAATTCCTAATTCCAAATTATCCTTACAGTAATTACAATTTTGGGGTTCCTTACAATTTTGGGGTTTATCTTTCTGAGTTAAAATCACTGTCCTTATGGAAAGTGATTTCTTAGACTTTATTCTGGTGAGCACAAAGCCTTGAGTAAGTACCTGGGCTATTTCCTCTGCGACTGTAGCTACTATTCCTTGGAGCTGACTTTGAAACCATACATTCTAGCAAATCAATCTCAGATCATTCTGACATCTTTTCTTCTTCGTACCAAACAGTTACAACTTTTTCCTCATTTTTCAACCTGCCTGTTTTTATTACCTGTCTTAAAGCACACAAAGTCCAAGCCTGTTCACGTTTTAACAATTCTCACCTAAGGTTCATCTTTTGATTGGTAACACGACACTCAGTTCTTCCTGCTGTTTCTTGCAGGCTCTCTGCTTATTCCTAGCAGCCTTCTTGAGCTAAGTGTCCATGCAATCAGATCACATCCTTGAACTTTTCTGATGTCTGAAACACTCCAGTAGTATTAACATTTTTCATTAAAATAAATTCTCTTTGTATGCAAGGCAGAGCAACCCTGTTTAGACGAATTTTCAAACTACTTCCTTCAGAAATCCAAAACTTTACTCCAGATTTATGAATTTTAAACATACCTCTATGTAAGAGTTTCTTCTTTTGCTGTATATGCATGCAAATTTGCATGCCTAAACAAAGGCAAGACCTAACATTTTATGTACAGTGTCAGCACACCCATTTCTTCTGCTTCTCCCAAATTTTGAGTTGTTACAGTTGGTAATTCCTATCTTCAATGTGGCCAGTCTAAATTTCTATTATAAATCTTGAAATCAAAAGATCTCCCTGCATCCTTCAACTTCCTATTAAAGGATATACACACCACTCAACAAAACCATGAGTCTCCAATCATCTGAATAGCCTAGTCCCTTCTCTGGAAGAAATTAAGGTAGATCTATACAACAGTTTTACAGAATATTTCAAATAATATATGGACTGCACATTTTGCTAAACAACTTGTTTTGAAAGAATGAGCCTCTCTTTCTACAGCAACACCCGAAGTTTATTTGGATCTTCCATGTGGACAATATCCTACATTGAGTATGTCTTTCCAGTCACTTCCATGTATGGACATTTCTCATACTCACATTACTTTTAAACATGCATGAGTTAATTACATTTTTGCCCATGAGAAATTTTTCTCTTCCAGATTAGGACTTTTCCTTGTTCCCTTTGAAAAGAACAGCAAGTATTTCAAATGTATTTTATGGTTTCTTTGTGGGTGAAGAAAACACTGCGAGGATGATTATTCTGGGCAGGGTACCAGGTATAACAAAGGAGCCACTGAAGGTGAAATACCAAAGGAATCAGAGTATGAGAGAAAGGAAGTGTGGTGTTCCACTATCAATTGCCACAATTAAGCAAACACAGCTATCAGTTAAGAATGAAGATTTTAAGACCTTGAACAGAAATTTACTTCTGTGAAGACAGCTTCTCCTTTAACCTGGCAGCTTCCCAACTACTGTGTAAACCTAAGTCTCATTCTGCATTCTTCAGCAGTTAGCTGATATTTTTAGAGCCACACTGGTCAAAGTCTGTTCCGGGGCACCCAGCGTAAATCTGGGTTTAACTTTCAGTGAGCAACTCAACTCTTCACTGCTTTGAAAAGGAGAAAGTTAAGGTATCACATATAACAAAGATTTAGAATAATATATGCTGAATATGGAGGTGTAACACCTAACTCAAGAGTCAATGCTGCAAAACCACTTGGTTTTCATAATGTACTTTCCAGGGCTCCAGATTCCAGAAAGACTGACTAGCTGACACTTAGCACTGAATTTGACTCCATGTGTGAGAACTGGACTCACCAAATCTTTCCAGGGCACAGACAGCACCACTCTGATACCTGCTATAATCACCAACACCTTCTAGTCCCACTGGGCTAGGGAGCTCTGCCATGACGTGCAGAAGGGGTGGTACTGAGATCATGTTAAACCCACAGGAATCCCTAGTTCTTGTAGAGCTGGCTCCTCCATGCTGTGTCTGTGGCCTGAGTTATGGGAACACAGTGCAAAATTTTCAAGGTTTATCCAGCAACATTTTTGATCTAGCATGAGTACAGCACTTCATCTAAGAAAAGCAACTGCACTGTTATCCCCGAGAGCTACATGTTCACAAACCCAGGAATTTATATTTGCACTTAGGTAATCTGCTCCCTAATAGCCAACTGCTGACTGCATGACATAATTTGAAGTGAGGTTTGTATTTACAGGGTAATTTCTGCAGACTACAATTAACTGAATTAGTTAGTAACTGAACATTGAATAACCAAAACTTGTTTCCTGGTAAGAACACATTATTTCCAAATGATAGCTTAGTCTCCAAATACTGAAAGATGTCAAGCAATTATTAGAGTTTTGAATTTTTTTTGGTACTGCAGCCTAAGCACCTATATTAAAATGTTTGGGGTTTTTTCCTAACCATGAAGACTTTTAAAAAATGTAGATACCCAGGTAATCCAGCTAGCCAACCTTTACTAATTATTTCTTTCAGAACTCCAGAATACGCACTGAACACCAAAACACCTGAGATTAAAAGGCACATAATATAACAATACCCACACTGCCATACATTTAATCGGTTCACAAACTGAGTAACTACTGCAACAGAAAACATTTCTAAAAGACAGATTTATACTTACTATATAATATTAAAACTAATCTAGCTACAGAAATTAGTTTCAAATTCAAGTATGAATGCCAGTCATCATGCAATGACCTATCGGTCAGAAATAAGTGTTAATTCCTGAAATTCAGAAGCCTGTCTACAACATTGCTTAATGCCTGGTGGGAAGAGCATAGGAAAGGAGGCTGAAGCTAGCCTTCTTCAAACAGGTGACTTGCACTGTTCAAGGAATGAGACACTTAAATTATTATTCTTGTTTAGACTATCTCACAGCAGATTGAGAAGAATATATTCTACAGTGGATTTTAGATTATTCAAAAACCATGACAGAACTACTATCTACTGCTCTTATGAGCAAAATATGAGACACTTTCTTCCTAAAGAGGAAACAGAATGCATGGTTTGGGTAAAACTAGTTTCAGGTTTTGCAAAATAAATGGCATGTAAGAACCAACGCTATTAATCACTCATTTGTATTTGATTCAGAGAACAATATCCATTGCAAACAGCTACTCCTCAATTTGACACTAGCAACAGGGAAAGTTAAGTCGTTGTGATCACCAACATCAGTGGCATCATTTATCGTTGGGACATATGCTACACTAAATAAGGAGGTCTAACCAATACAGTACCTTGTATTAACATTTTATGACCTACTGGGAAGTATACACAATCTCCAAAGCAACAATATCTAATATGGAAGGCTAGGAGATCTACTACTACAAAAAAATGAAAACTTTCCATCACAACCATCTTCACTGATCTAACACCAGCTGTTTAGGTTAATTCCCCATTTACAATTTTTTTGTACAGAAAACTGTTATTGCTTGAGTGTAGACACACCTTCTGGGTGTTTTTCTCCCTGTCAAAGAAAACTAATCAAACAGGGTGAATAGTTTGGCAGTAAGCAGCAGCAGCAGCTAGGAAGTGCACAAACCAAAGGAGGAGAGGAATGAACACACCCAGGGCAGAGACAGTTTTACAAGGCCTGAGACAGCAGGCTGAGGGCACTCCCCAACATGGCCCCACTTGGCCTGGCTGGGTTTCCTTCCAAGACAGACTTCCAGGAGCTACATGCCTTCCTCTGTCCTACTAACAGGACACACTGTCTGAGCAAAGTTATCATCAGACAATCCAAGGGGGCCACGTAACAGAACAGCTCTGGTCCTAAGCCCAGACACACAGCTAGGAGAGTAGGGAAGAGTTCCTGAGAGCGGGTGTTTTTCAGCTTCAGCCATGGATGAGGGCTTCCATGGATGCGATCTGAGCTTCAGGAAAGTAAGAACCGGAGAGCCTGACTCACCATTCCAAAGGATTGCTATTACACTCTGTATCATGATACTCTGTGTGGCACCCATACTGCAGAAGTCTCTGATCCCTTTCAGTGCTATTTCTACACTTTAGCATTTAATTCCCAACTCAAAACTAGTTATATAGTAGTGAGGAACTTCAGAGTCAAAACAGATGGGAAAAAAATAAAGCATAACTGAAGGACTATCTAATTTTGGGGAAGTAAATACAGATTCAAAATTATTACTCAGAATTAGATTATTAAGTACCCATTTTCCTTCAGTGTTCTCTCCAATGCTCTTCATTTTGCAATTACCCAAACCTTAAAAATGGTGACACAAAGGAAAAGGCCATAATCTCAGGCTGACAAGTTGCTGTGATGTATCCTTTCTAATGATGAGATGTAAATAATATTTTACTTGCCTGAAAATGCCTTAAGCCATTGTTTAAGCACTACAGATTTACATGGGAGGCAGCACTGAAAGACTAAGATAAACATGCATTTAAATACTAACACTAAAGCAAGATGATGATAATAACAGTTAAATTCTTGTGCAAAATTTTCCAGTCATGTATCTTTAATACAGGGTCATTTTTTCATCAATAAAAGATACTTATTAAAAAATGCTAGTTGATGTTCAAACCCTACTATTTTAACAACTTCCCATGAACATATGTGAAATCCATGAAGAACTACCTATTTCATCAAGTGCTGGCAATGCTTTTCTCTACTGAAGTAATTGCCACCTGATTTAAACAGGAACTTTCACTTTTCATTGCAGGTTAAAAATAATTATTATATTCTTCAGATGAAGATAATGAATCAACTGGTGAAGCCCCATTGAAAATGTATTTCAGATACTCACTTAAACTGAAACACTGAGGAGCATATACTCTATTTCCAATACATTTTGCATTGTTACAACTACAGCCTTCAAGTCTAGACTGAACTGAAACTTCAGAATTACCGCATCAGTTATTTTTATTATTTCATAATGATATAGAGTAGTATCACAAAACCCATTTTGAAAAAAACTGGCTTTTCACTGTGAATTTCTGCAATATAGCAGTCTAGACTTTGTGAACACTGACTTTTTTTCTAAGATTATAAGATACGGTCCCTTGATCTACCGTCCCTGCATTTTAAAACACATTTTAAGAACCTCCACTCACCCCACCACCATGGGAAAGAAAACAACAAAACACAGGAATCATGAATTTCAGAAACCAAATTTCAGTATTTGCCACTGTTTTACTATGCAGAGATGTTGGCAAGTAACTTCAGTTTGGCCATCTGTAACACACGAACACTTGCTTATGTCCAAAGAATAAGAATTAAAGGTCAAGTAGCAATTCAAAATAGGTATATACATATAAATCTTAAGTTGGGTTTTTTCCACAGGGTAGGGAGGTTCTTTTTTCACAGCTAATGCCTTGCTACGGTACTATTCAAGTTCAGTGTTCCTTTTTCCAAGTTCAGTGTCTTCCTACTTTTCTCTCCTGTAGTTTAACACCTGAAAGAAGCTCAGTTTGTTTTATAAAGCATATTTATTAAAGACATCTAATACACCATTCTCATTTACAGTCATGTTAAAACACATAACTAAAAAGCCTCTGAGTTCAGGACAACTGGATCAAATTTAGCCAGGGTCTTTTATTTCATCATATTATATTCCAATGAAAGCTATTTTGGGAAGAGAGAGGGACAAAGCTGGAGCAAAACTGTTTTGGCCATACAATTATGGGAATACTGCTATTATTCAGGGATCAGGAAATAGGAAGCATCACAAAAATTACTTCCTTACCTACATTTGTTAGAAGTAAAGGAAAGATCTTCTTGATCTCTGGTATAAATGCTTATGATGCCAAAATATTGGATAGCTTGAATCCAGGATATTAAAATAGTTCCACCTTTTGAAGTCCAAATTTTGGGTGTTTTTTTAATATTGATATCCCTTGCAAGTCTAGAGATCAACAATATTGTTTGTTTTACTCCACTAGCCTAAAACCAGATATATATACTTCTTACAGCAGAACTGGGTTATGCAGTTGTTTTGCATCTTTTGTAATTGCTTTCTCTCACTAACGCTGGCAACGCTTCAGAAGTTATTTTGGGAAGTAAAAGACATTGGGAACCTTTAACAGCCAAACTGATTACAGTATTTTTCATGTGTCCTTAAAACTAACATTTGTCTTTAAAATTTTATACGGAAAAAAGTTTGTGCTATAAAATGTGTAAGTGAAAGTTAGAAAAACATGAAGCATAATACTACAGTACCACCAGAGTTAACACTAAACAAATCAAAGCAATTGGTGAGACCAGTTATAAGTCTGAATCATACAGAAGTCATTTACACCCTCCTTGTACACAAAATATTCACCTATTGTGAAAAAAAGAAACTAAAAAGGAAACCCGCTCTCATATTTATACAAGCTACTTTACACAACTGCAGAAACTTCTGATTTTATCCAGGTAAGGCAAGAAAGAAAACAACTTGCTTTTTTCTTTAAAAGATGTGTCCACAAGCAAGTTTTATTTGACATGTCCAAGGCTTTGGCTTCTTTGGACTATTACCGGAACATCCTTTGTCATAAACCACACAGCTTCAGATTCTGTTGACATTACTTTTATGCACTCAGAAATCTAACAGGTATATTCCCTCTAAAAAAACCATGTGTTGTTACATTCAACCAGACACTTTTTCCATTGCCAGCTCTCCAAAACATGAACAGACACTATAAAAAATATCTAATAGTAAGGAACAAATACATTTCAAGAAAGAGGAAAGGTGTAGACTTGCACATTGCAGATTTATCCTATGATATCAGAAAGTTTTCTCCCCTCTTTTTCCCTTTTTTTTAGCACCTTAAAAAAAAATATATATAACATTCACAATTTCTCACCCATTCAGTAACAGTACTAACCACATACTGCTACTGGCATTGATGGTTTCCTAACAACTAAAAATCCCCAAATTTGCTTAGAAGAAAATATTATATTATTGAAAGATTCAGTCCTAAAACCACAGGGTGTTGCTACAGAACAAAAACATTTACAGTATACTAGAAAGAAGGGGTAGAAAACATGATGATGGGAGAAAAAACAGATCATGCTGCTTTCATTCATGTAGTAGTGATGTCAGTGCCTCCAGTGGTAGTTGCTCTGACCTGTAGAGGCTCAAAGCTGGAGTGTTTTCACAGAAATCTCCTTTATAAAAGAATCTCTAGCAAATCACTAAAATATCCACACAAAATGGCTGAGTAGGACAGCCAGATCAAGGAATCTATATTGAAAAAGGCTGAAAGGAGGTAGGGAAGGGACAGGTGTCTTAAGAGAGTAACATCTATCCATCAGAATCATAAGCAGTCTCCAGAATGAGCACATTCGTGAAACAATCCAAGTCAGACTGCAGAGCCAAAGACAAACACATCTCCTGCACTGGTGAGAAAAACAACAGGATTAAACCTGGAGCCTAAGCTCACATTTTACAGCAGTGGGAAATGGCTTTGAAAAACTGACAAAAAAACTTAATCAAGCCACTTCCCCAAGACTTGCATACTGATAACAACTATAAATAGCTGGAGCAGCATTGTTTAACAAGCCACAGCAAAATGGTCCATGTCTGAAAATGGAACATTTAAATTTTTCTTCAAGTCCTCCATTATTACTGCAGTGGTCCTACAGTTCAGCAATCAATTTTCTATATACTATTATCACCATATAGACTACAAACACATTTTTAGTGTCCACACATCATGTACTAAAATGCTGAGAACAAGGAGGAAAACAAAGACAAAATACTGCCCCATGGCATGGAACTATATTCCAAATTGTGTAAAAACA
>VXAD01000744.1:880218-990279 GCA_013399195.1 Dicrurus megarhynchus
CACGAGCCCCGGCCCGGCTCCGGCTGCGGAGCGCTGGGATGCGGTGCCCGTAGGCGGAACGCGGGGAGAACAGCCCCGGGGAACGCTGGGTGAGGTGCCAAGATGTGCTGCTGAGCTCAAAGTGGACTTTACAAGGGTGCCGACTTAACACTGGCTTAAGAGAGCTATTCCTCTGGACCAAATCTTGCGCTATCCCTCTTCCCAGAGGACTGTCTTCCTCTTCCCGTTTACTCCACTCCCATGAAGGGAAGGCTGAGAAACAGGCAAAATTTCCTGCAACAAAGTCTGTTCACGTCCATCAAACCTTGACAGTATTTTTACTTCCGTTAAAAAAATCAAGGTGTTCTTCAAATTCTAAATAAGTGTGGTTTCATCCTTTCCTGTAAGTGTATATAGAACATTATTTTTTTTTCCTGATGTACATCCAAAAGTATCTCTCAGAGAATGACAAGAGGAAAATAAAAAGTTTTACAGTGATATTTTTAAAAATTGCTTTTGTTCTAGGAAAAAGAGATCTCATTAGATAAATTGATAACCTGAGACAATGAGAAACAAAATGAAGATTAGGATGAGTAGCTTAATAGCTAAGAAAATAAACGGCTGTAAGATCAGAAAGATAAGTTGAGCTGAGTCCATCAAGAAAACAGTGTTTATTTTGGATCTGATGCAAATAGGATGCTAATGGAGGAGAAGGGAAAATGCAGGGAGTCTTGCTATGTGGAGGAAGTCAGCTCAGTGATGGCCTTTCAGATTCAGACATTAGGAGAGCAAAAAGGATGTGGAATATAGATAGAAGTACAATATTTAACAAGATATACTCTCCCATACTAGATGCTGCCTTCCAATCAGTAATCAATTAAAAGTGTGACAGAATTAACTATATCCCTCGTACCCTTTTTGATTATATAACAAACACTCATTTTAATCTTGCTGACTTCAGATTACTACACTTACTCTATACTTCCAGCACTGTCCATTGCTATCCTTATCTCTTGGTAGCACAGGAATCAGTCGATAGTCCCAATGAGAAACTGTATTCTCGGAAAATGCTTCTATTCATGGGCTGTTAGCGAGACTTTGTTTGCACTAGCACCATGTGACGCAGTCACCGCGGTTATGTTACAGAAAGGGTTGGAATAATACACTGCACACCCACGTGAACATGTGCTCAGTCAACAAAGCCACTCGTATAAATTAATTTTAAGAAAAATCAGCAACCATGTATTTTTCCATTAGTCCGGTCTTTTTGTTTTCTGCTAGCATGAGCCAAATTTGTTTGTAAAACTGGGCTGTAGAGACTTTTTCCCCCAAGGATTTTGCGCTGTGTTTAATCACAGCTATGAAGTCCATCTAGTTTATTTTTTTTCTGCTTCACTGCACTGCGCTCAAAATGACTGGAAAGCATTCACCTGTAGTAGCCATCTGCCCACAGTAATACCAGTAGTTTTTTAAACAGTAAGCACATTTTCCTATATCTGTAACTTTGTCAGATAACACTGCTGATACAGTAGTGTCTTACAGACCAAAAATCATCTGGTGTCAGCTGAGAAAGAAAGTACACCTTTGGCTGAGACAATAGCTGATACATTCCAGCTATTGCCAATGCTCAGGGTTATGTCAGACTGAAATAAAGATGAATTAGTATAACTCTTGAATTTGTCTCTTTAGATACTATTTTACAATGGCTAAATTTTACAATTTCCATGTTCTTGCACATCAAACAAGCAAGGTATTGGGATAGGAAGAACAGATGCATAAAGAGAAGGTAAATGTCTGACAAATAAAATCCCACAAGCCCCAAAACAAGAGCCCACACAAGCACCCCAAACCACAGGGCATGTCAGTGTAAAATATCAGTAGCAAGTCTTCCTTTCCAAACAAGCTGAGGACCATGCCACAGCCTTGCAGTCCAAACTGAACCACCACTTCACTTGCCTTCACAGCAACCAGAGAAGAAAAGATCCACTGGGACTGCTTCCAGCCAAACTGTTACCAGGCACATCAACATCAACTTCGCTCCCCAAAAGTTATTTCCATCCTAATTCCTTCAAAACTAGAGTTAGCATACATAGTACAACACTGTGCCACCTCCCTAGGAAACAGTGATTTCAGAAGAGATGAAGAGAGTATTCTTCTGTATTTTAAAGTGGTATGCCAACTGTTGAATTTTTCACTGTTTTTCATCTAGGTTTCAGAGTACTTCCCTCAGGGAGTACCATTGCTCTGTAATATTAAGAAGATATTACAGGGAAAGTGAAGTAAAAACTGAGCTCCTATCAGAATCCTCCTATCTTTCAGAAACCTATCTCTGCCTTAAATACCCTTTTCAACTTTTCAAAAGCCACGTAAAAGGCATTTCGGGCTTCTCTTTTCCACTTTAAGGAACTACCTTGTCAGCTGGCATGTGCTTAAGGGAGTTTATACTGGAGGTAATGGGTCTTTCTGAATCTTAAATCCTTCTGGGAGACAAGGACATCCTTAATACAGCTTTTGGGAGAGGCATCCTGAGAGCAGTGGAAATTATACATCACAGCAAGAGCAGGACAGCAAGGGAGTGAACTCAAGGAGCGGGGCAGTGACAGGCAAGAGTGAAGCAAAGTTACCCACATCTCTCCTACTATCAATTGATAATGGGTTCATCTCTCGAGGTCAGAAACAGATTTATGTGAGCCATGGAAACTGAGAAGTTTTAAGCAGTCACTAGACAGTCTGCAATCCTAATCCTTATTTTGTTCCTACTTGAAGGTTTTAGAGAGGGCAAACTCTTCAATCTGGACATACCTTTTGTTTCTAGGCTCTTACCAGGTTGTAAGGCCATCAATATTCTGCTCCCAGTGTATCTACCTCCTTGTTTCATTATTTTTATGTCTCTCTTATCTCCCTCTGTCTATGTTTTCTTGGCTGCCCTCTGCCCATTCCACTTAGAATCAAGTCCTTTGTGACTGTCTCTGAGGTATTCACACAGCATCTAACACAAAATAGTAATGAGAAAGGGTGCATTTATGTTCATGTATGTTCAGGTCCATTCCCTGTGTTTCACTTATTTGTAATGACTATACAGTTGGGAATAATACATTTGGGAAGAGAGAATATTACATTTGGGAAGAGAAGTACTTACATCACAGTAATATTCTGAAAGAGATGATGACCAGAAAGCATTATCTGTGGCTGAAGACTAGAACAACCCCTAGCAACCCAAAGTGCAGCTCTCAAATGACAAAACTGAGGCTAAAACAGGCTTGCCTCTGTGGACTTGGAGCATCCCTAGGCAGGAATGGGAACATGACCTGTAGTAAGGACCCACATGTGAAATGCAACTGCTAACTGGAACTGAGCAGCTCTGCTGAAACAGCAGTGGCCCATTTTCCTAGAAACTATCTGTCTCAAGATGTGGAGGTGTTGGTTTAGTTTTTGGCCTGTTTTGCCTTTAGACAAAGTTCTAGCTAGAGTAAGACAGTAATGGGGAAAAAATATATATGGAATTATTTTTACTATAAGGTTTTTTGACAGGCAGACACTGCCTTCATCAACCACACTCCATCTCCTCACAGCTCCCAAATGTTCAGTGGTACAGATGTGATCTCCTCAGATCAGCTAAGCACTCTCTGTCCCCAAGCCTCTTGGGACTCACCTTGCATTTGAGCCCTTGAATTCTCCAGGGCTGCTGATACATCATTATCCCAACTGCTGGCTTTGTTGACACTCACCTGGGAAGAGAATCCCAACTCGTGATCACTTTCAAGTGTCTACATGCTCAAGTTGTCTTCCAACAGCAAAAGGAAACCTATTACTGAGGACTTACCTTACATTGCTGATCATCCAATTTAGGGTCAAGCATGTGGTCAAGTGTTAGATTTCCTTTTCTTGTGTCTTTGTTTTCCTAGATATGGGGAAAATGCATTAAGTAAAGGGCTGTTAGACCTATGGTCCAACAGTATTTACACTAGGTCAAACTCAGTATTTATGAGTACTCACAAACTGGAAAATTTCAGAATCAAGTTTACAACCAAATTTCAGCCAGAAGGTATTATACTACTTTCTTTTTAGTCAAATGCTATTGTTAACTTTATTTCTTTCAGTGTAAAGGATTGTCACTAGGAGTGAGGACTGCATAATGAACAAGCCAGGAAACTACAGAATAAGAGCCAGCTGTAAGATTTCCCCTTAAGAAAACTGAATACCATTTTGGATAATTGTCTTTTTTTCCTATCTGTCAGAAGCGTTTTTGTGATACCGAATAACTCACTTAAACCAGAACCTGCCCATTAACATTACCTTTGTTATAACAAAGTCTTATCTCATCTGGAATCAGACCTACTGTTACATTCTCTTCTCTTCTTCAGGAAAATAGGCCAACCACTTGGGACTTTTGAATTATGTATTCCTTAGGCATCTGCTTTAACATAAAGGTGAACATTCAACGCACAGCTAAAATCACCAAACCTTCCTTCCAGCTCCACATTCAGTCTGAAGTTCTTCTTTCTATTCATTTGTACAGGTAATTCCATTCAACACTTTCCTTTAGCTAGCAAGTTAACATGTCAGACAGTATCCCACGGGAAGCTGAGTTTTCTCCAGGCAACAATCCTGCCCTACATTACTATTCTGAGTTTGGTTACTTGACTCAACCACCATCTCCATCTCCCTTCCCCAGTTCATCATCTGGAAAAAAGTCGGATTTGCACAGCTGGGACTAAGCCCAAGTTCTTTCAAAGGAGGAGCTGAGGAGTTTTGCAGGTTTATTTTCCCTTTTTTCCACTTTTAGGCATTCGGTATGAGGACACTTTTGGACAAGTATTTGTGGTTGCTATTCTCCAAAGTGAAGCTGATTGAAACACGGTAAAATGGTTGGTATTCTGATAACCTGCCATGTCAAATGTAATGGACACTTCTAGTGGTTCTTTACTATAATTTCTCTTGCCAGTCTCTTATCTAAAAGATATCAATAATAATAGCAAAACAATGCAACACTTCATATTAACATAATAAAAATAATTATTCCTTAAAATAGCTTCATGCTACATTATAGAACTATCTGTGAGGAAAAAAAAATGTTTTCAGAGTGCTTAGGTACTGTATATTATGTACAGCAATAGTATCTTTAATGGAAAAGGTAGAAACAGTAAGCAAATAGCAGTAGCAATTTGAATATAATGATATTGTTATATCTATTACCAATCACACCAATATAATAAAAGAAAGGAGAAGCACCATTTCATGTGAGCAGTTACCTTGCTAAGGATATTAGGAAAGCACAAATGTACTGTATAGTACTTAGATTTATATGACATTTAACTTTTTAAATGAGCAGCATCCCCTTAATGAGGTAGATTTGAAGCCATTATGATCCATTAAAACAGTAATAAGTGTCTGATAGTAGAGTCCCTGACATCTTTCTATTAAGATTTCTTGATTTGGTTTGTATCTGGTTTTGTGTTGGTTTTTTTTGAACTGTATTAAGCATGAATGCCCCTGCCACACCAGTGCCCTAACTGTCAGATTTGTGCTGGTGTTAATAAGGGTACATTTTGACAATACTGATTTAAAAGGCAAATCTGAGGGTTAGGGAACTTCAACCTTCATTTCAGAGAGTCCTTTCCGGAGTTCCTTCTACCCCTCTAGTTATCCTACTTCACTGTTTCTGACAAACAGAGCCTTGTTCACCACGACATTTCTTTCTAGGCACGACAAACAGCACTAAACTTTATTTGGAACTTATCATCACTGTTCCTTTGCCAGCCAAATGGGATGCTGTTGAGTGACATGGTGGACTCCAAAACTACTACTGGGAGGTAAACACTCCATCTCTGAATCTTCAAAGCAGGAGACTATTCTCTTTTTAAATAGATTTTGCAGCCTGGTAAGAACAATAACAATAAAGTGCATTAGAGAGCCACATTTAATGAATTTTAGGGTATGCTACTCTGTAAGCAAAGTATTCTTGGAATGTTCCATTCTGTGCATACAACAGGTTGTAGAGCCAGAGCAGAGTCACAGCACTGAGTCAAAATGCTGGAAATAATTATTATTTCCAGGTAGGTAATATATTCGCCTGTAGAAACAAATACTTATCTGTAAATGTGGTTTGTTGGTGTGAAAGCTATAAAACAGGCTTTAAGAGTTTGCTTAATGCTAATTTACATACAATAAAAATGCATTTACATAACAGTAAGGAACAAACCTGTAAAACCAAGGAACTGTGCAGTTAGCTTAAAAGTGTTCTATTGAGGTGGCACGGTATTTAAGTGAAATACATGATGCATTTCTGTTTTAACTGCATATTTCCTTGGATTTCTGAGTCCATGTCAAAGCTTTAATAGCATTTTAAACCAAGTTTGGGGATATGAATTTCCTTTGTCTCTTTTACATCCCAAACTAAAATAGAATGCAAAACTTCAGCATCATTAAAAGAGAAAAAAAAGAAAGGGAGCTGCTAGTAAGTCTCAGCAGCTGGAATAATCTCCCACAGGGAGAGGTGGAAACCTTATTCCATGAGTCATTTAATACCAAATAAACAAAGCACTGGAGAATAAATTGTAAGGCATGATTTTTTTTCATTGTTCATTGACACAGGGAGGGCTACTTGACTTAATGGAGCTTTTCCTTTTTAAAAATTCTTTGGTAATAGAAAGCGTGGACAATGCTATGGATATAGTGTATTTCTCATTGTCACTTTGGTTCTTACTGTCATTGTAATAGAGTAAAGGCATGAGTAACTTTAGCCCCTGCACACTATGAAGGATACAAGATCAAGCCCTCAAGAGCTGCTGAAATTCAGGATCCTCTTAGGCAGTGGCCATCACTGACGTAGTTGCATAGTGGCTTAATTACGGTTCCATAAAAGGTTTTGCACACCCAACTATCACAGGTGCTGTTATTCAATGCTGTGCTTTAGTGACAAAGCTCTGAGGAAGGCAGCTGAGTAAGCTGTGTATGCTGGCATGGCGTGCTCTTGGTCTCCAGTGGAATCCAGTGGAATCCAGGACTGATAGAAGGCAGCAAATAACTGCCTTGCATCGCACAGAGCCTGTCTGTAATCAAACATAATTATGGAATCACTACCAGTCAGAGCTGTTGTAGTCTTGCCTGTAATCAGGAACAGCATTATTGCAACATTTATTACTCTCAAAAGTAATCTGAGATTTATGGGTCCTTGGAAAGAAAAGCATTGTTTGGCAAATCTATCTATAAGCATTATTTGGCCATAAAGAGAGTTCTTTCTCTGAGAGATCAGAGCAGTTCCAATGAAGCACATATTTTGGATAATTTCTTCATATTCTTTTTAGTCCTAAATGACAAAAAAGCACACACATTACTTGAAGAAATTCAAACCTGTACTTGCCAGCCAAGTAGATGTAGACATGCATTATTTCCCTGATGCTCGAGATAAAATGTAGCCACTACTGGTGGAGACAGAACATTCCAATAAACAGTGGGAATCAGTGTCATCATGCAGAAACTGAACTCTTTGATGTAATTGCTCAGTTATTATAAGCCCATGATCAAAGGTCTCAAGGGGAAGATCTTCCTCTATAGTACTGAGTTATGGCTTTGGCTCTACCAATACACAGTGTATCTCTGTTACATGAGAGGGAATGTTAAACAGAAGATGTATCTGGAAAAACAATGATATGTGACATAACTCATTGTAAGAAGTCTAGAGAAAGGGAATAAGAAGTGCAGTTGATCATGCAAAGGTAGAAGAAGATAATATCTTAATTTTGAAAACAAAAGGAAAAAAGATTTTTTTTTTGTGACTTCTTAGCTCACAAGGAGACAGAAGAAAGCTGTGTATTCAGAAGTGGATGTGGGTGGGAAAGCAATGGGGGAAAAAAAAGCTTGTTACCTTAAAAATGTTACCTCAAAAGGTGTGGAAACCCATTAATAAAACCACCTCAAAGCTCCCCAAGGAAAGAGTGTATTCTTCTCCAAGTTACATAGGTGATCTGTAGAGTTGATCTGGAGGGCACAGGAGCTGATGCAGACTACTCCCCATACCAAGCCTCTGAGGTTAGGAGAGTCAGTTCCTCTGTTTGTGTGTATGGTGACAGTTCTGCCAAATACTCTTCAGATACAGCAGCTTTATCAGTGAGAAGGATCTGGGCTGCCCTGCAAAGATAATCCTCCCAGTGGTGTGTCAGCCTCAAAGAAGGGTGTGATTATCATTCCAGAGGAGTGTAATGTGAACCTGTGCCTCCCATTCAGTGATGGCTAGATCAAGGAGGCTTCTGCTCTTTGCTCACTCTTCCTTTTGTTTCTTCTCCTTCTTTCCTTTTTTTCTTCCAGCAAACAATTTATCTTCATATCAACTTCTTTTATTATGTGCATTTAAGATGTCCAAAGAGTGAGCCAATGTCCCAAGGCACAGTGGTCCTTAGAAATGGATCTCCTACCAGACCATCAGCAGAGTACTAGGTGGAGGAGAGTTCCTCACCTTGGGATGCTTGGAAATTTGCTGTCTCTGATTAGCATTTTACAAAGATAGGGTTTCTCTGCAAACAGTCTAGTGGAGTCTTTCACTGTACTTTCAGCTCTGCTAAGCCTGGTGTTTCAAGATTTTGCTACCAGCTCCGGCCTGGGACACACAAAGCTCCAGGCCCAGTGTAAGGATGACTCACACCTTTGAATGAACAGGTCTTAGGAATGGATGTTGCCTGTTCTGTCACTTCAAGAAAGAAGGTCTTCATGTAGTGACATAGGTGTCTGACCTCCCAGGTCTCCTGAACTCGTGTGTGTCCATTTGTTGTTGGTTTGGTTTTTTTTTTTTCCACAGGAAGGACAAGCACATCAAACAGCAGATGGGAGAATGGCCATCCTCTAACCATATTAAGTGGTGCTTATTCATGGGTCATAATCCAGAAACAAATTATTTGTGTTTGTTTGGGTTCTTGTTCTGGTCTTGCAGCAATGATCAAGTTCAGCCTGGAATTTAATACACAAAAAAATACAGAAAAGTAAGGCTGACAAGACCCAGGATTAAACAAATAACTACTGCATGACAACAGCGAGTTTGATCTTTAAAACCGGAAAATTTTCTGTACCAAAGTGCCTTTCCTCACTGCAGTCTGCATAAAGGAAGAAGCAGAGGCAGCTGCAGCCACCTCAGCTTCAGAGATGGGGCTCCCAGTAGTCAGTCTGCAAGAAAACACCTGGCTGGCCTTAACGAACTTTATTTTCTAGAATGTTCCCAGAGCTCTGCTGGCAGGGAAACATACCTGCCTTCTAAGGGAAAACATAAAGAGGCAGTTCTCAAACAGCACATGGTTTGACTTATAAAAGCTTTCCTTAAGGGCAGAATTAATTATATATCATAAAGATCTGTTATATATTCTGTTTATACAATTATAAAGCATTATGGTTAATTAGTTGTGGTACAGACTCCTGAAGCAGAATCTGGTTAGAGAATAAACAAAACACTCAGTCAGCTGCAACGGTGGTTAACAACTTGCACTTTCATATCACCTTTCACACTTAACTCTCTTGAAGTGATTTATAAGTTATGCAATCCAGTGGGCTTGAGCTTTGTGTACTTGGTATTTTTTTTGTTTATATGAAATTAGAATATGTTGATCAGAAATGGTCTGAGACTCTCACAGCTTTAAGAAATTAAATTCAAAATATTTGTTAACCAACTTTATTTCATCTATTTTCTTACCTATTAGTTACTTGTGATCTTATTATGTCTGGCATTGTATATACACAGAAAATAAATACTTCTCCATCCCCTTTTTCTGTCCTGATACAGACAGCTCTGACTGGCATCAGTGGGAATCCCTATCTACATCACTATCCTAAAACCAGGGGTGAAATCCCGATTGTGAAAAGATACTGATAGAAGTGTGCAATACTGCAAAGATTTTGTTTTCAAACTACATTTTTACAGTATTTCAGTGCTATGAAATGAGTTGACAATATTAATGTATCAAACCATCTGACATCTTTGAACTTAATTACTTTTTCGCCATCACATAATTTAGCACTGAGTCTTGCTGTTGTGCATATGCTGCTACGGGTGTCTGGGCAGAGTAAGTGCTTTTAGAAATCTCATCAGTGTCATGTGAGTAGAGCTAAAAAAAACTAAGTTTGTATTATCTGTCATATCATGGGATATTGTACTGGTTACTGTGCATGCCCAAAAAGCACTCCTTAAAGCAAAAAACTTGCAATATCTATAAGAAAAACTGAAGAAAAAATACCCACAAGATGGGAGCAAGAGAGGAAGAGCATGCATTTAGTATAGTTTAGATATTTATACTGTAAAATATAGCACACAGTATTTTTAAAAATCTACCAATAAATTAAAACAAGGACTCCTCACTGAAAATGCCACAGCCTGATATCAATTCTGTTTCATGAATGCATCATGAAAGTAGGGGGATTTGAGGTAACTTTGAAGGAAGGCTTCACAGTCTTTTTTAAAGTCCATTTTGGGCATAGTTGTCTAGAAGAAAGCCTGACATAGATAGATAGATAGATAGATAGATAGATAGATATAGATATATATATGTGAAAGAACTTCTGAGAGACAAAAATGTAAGGGCAACTGAAAATGGCATTGTCAGCTTGGAACAACAATCTGCACAGTAAGATATAAGATTATACATGAGTGCCCAATGGATGCTCCTAACTTCTGTCCAAAATGGTACTGAAGGGGAATGCCAGGAAAGGATACAGAGAGACGCTGATAAAATCAAATTCAGGAAGCTTATCTTGACTTCAGAGACTTTTAGGCTCAAGGGGAAATCAGGTATGGATAATGAAAAGTGGAGAAGTTGCATTCTAGATATGACAGTTGCATTGATGAAATTGCAAGAAATCATCTAGAAAAACACACAAGTAGAATAATAAGAGGTAAAAAACGAGCCTGGTGAGGAATCTGTTGATATTTAGGATGGAGGTCTCCCACAGCTGAAAGAAAGGTTGAGGAATTGGTGTGATTTGAAAAAGAAAACAAGAAAAGGAAAAAAAAACCCTTTCTATCTTTTCGACAGTGAATCAAGAGAGGACAATATTTCTGAGTCACAGTATGATCATTAACATCACAGGCTGTGGAGGTGGAAGGAGTCCTGAGATTTGGCCACATCACTAATAATGACCTCAAAAGAGCTGAGTGGGGTGTACACAGCAGAAATTTAAGACAGCTTGGGAAAAGGTGAAGCTGGCAGAAAGCCATCTGAGGTCATAGTTTCAGGCAATAAATTATTTTATGTTAAAACTTATAGACAGGAGGAAAACTCAGAAGAAATATGAGAGCAAAATTAGGTCAAATGTAGGATTTTAAAAAATATGGATGAGACAGATATCATTCCATGTATACTGGGATTTTTGTGAAGAGTTATGACAAACAAAGAACAAGGAAAAAACCCCCTACAAATAGAAAATTACAGGATTACTGGTAAAGGAGGAAGTGTAAAATGAAAATCTGATAAGAATTGCCAGGAAAAGGGATTGGGAGTGAGAGCAGAAAGTGGGAGGGTGGACGAAATGAGAAAGAACGTGGATTTGTTAATTAGATCTTCTCTTGAAAAAGAAAGAACTGATAACAGGGATAAGAAGAGGCAGAGGTGTGTGAAGCTGATTTCAGGATAGCATTATTTAAATTAAATGTTTGTATTTATTAATTAAACATACTTTTAGCTTTTAAACATGGAGAAGCTATTACATAATTTGAATCAATATGACAGATATGTAAAAATTTATTATGTAATTTGAATCGATGTGACAGATACGTAAAAATGTCAAAACTGTTTCCAGTCTCATGTTTGAAGTGTAATAATACTAAGATCCTTGGACAGTGAAAAAAGTTTAAATATTATCTTGAATTTGTATGGGAACTGATTATTTTTCAAGCAACTTTCAGAGATCCAGTTTTTGTCTTCCACCACTCAGGAAATATGTGTCTGTGTAGATGAAAACAAGATGACATTTTCAAAATTGCTCCCTAGTAGATAGTAATAATTGAGTTTACACAGGAGATTTTGAAAATAAAATCAGAAGTCCTATTCCTGCGTTTTATGCAAGTGGAAGTCCACTTTTGCTGTCAGTGTTTTGCAGGTCCCAGGCATTTCCCCCTTCCCTCACTAGCCCTGTGGATGAACAGCCTATAACTGCTGTGTAAATGTCATTATCTGCTTATCATTCTTAAATTACTATAAATTAAGCCTCTTGCTGCCTAATTTTAGCAGTGACATGATCAAACACATGGAGTAGGGAAGATTTAGAAGCTCCCCTTGTCCATCCAGTAGTCCAAAAATCTGGAACATATCATCCAGTGGAGGTTTAAGTTCCCAGATAAAACATCTTTCCTTCTTTCAAGCAGCAAGCTTTACAAGGAAGAGTTCTCATCAACAAATTCCCCTCAAACAGTTCATTACATTTAAATTTCTGTATTTTGTTGCTCTTTGCCATATATACAACCTAGCTATGCTAAATAACACTAAAATACCACTTTATTATATGCAAATAAAGAATTTTAATCAGCATTAGTCTCATAGAAAAACTTAAGAACTTAAATAGCTGTACAGGAGGGGCTATGCCACTATGTAAAAATAACCATGAAGTTTATGAGAGCAAAGATCCCACTGGCTGAGCTTTTGCAATAGAAATGTATTTAGAAACAGTAATACATGCACGGGGAGGTGCAGGCATTGGGTTCAATGCATGGAATGGACATTGCTGTGACATCTGAGCACCGCATTAATACACACCTCTCACTTTTAAATGTTTACAATAGGCAGGTAGGCTTTTAGTATTTGTGTATTGGCTTTGAGTGTGCCCATAGTCCAACACCATCTTTCTGAGGATGTCTTAGTGTTTGGAAAATCTCTGCTTTGCCCAGAGCTAGCGCAGCCCTTGGCAGCCCAGCTCTATCCCCCAGCTTGCGTGGGCTCTTGGAGCCTCTGGCACGCAGCTTGGCAGCCACAGAAGTAAAAATAACTTTGCTTCCCTCCCACCGCCTTTCTACCCCAGTGCAGAGGGAAGGAAGGGATATTTAGTGCTGAAACTAGAGAGAGTTCAGGTAATAATAGCATTTTAGGAATAAATTATGAAGATACACATATTTCAGGCAGTTCCAACCTGCCCCTAAATTACAGCCTGTAGTGCATCACTCCCCTACACACTTGGTAGAAAAGTGCTGGGCTGAGCCTACATATAAACTAAAATTTAACATGTTCAAAAGTAGCAGAAATTAAAAGTACAGAAAAAGCTGTTATAAGACATTTAGGTTTGCCTCAAAACTACCATTTTCTTTCAAGATGTGTAGCATACTCACAAGCACGCAGCAGCAGCTCCAAAAAACATCATCCTCCAACATTCCAGTGTTTATGGGTGTGCCTTAATTAAAAGTATTCTGCAGAAGAAGGAAACCTGAATCTTTAGGAGAAAAACATTGATTATATAAGGACACTAATTTTAATTCATATAGATTCAGTAGAGAAAAGGAGCTGCTTATTCTATTTACATGAACAGACTTTTAAGAAAAACAAAAGAAGTTAGTTGATGTGCCAAATTCTGTTATATATCAGCAGTTTGGAAAGAGAAATCTTGGTTTCAATCTACTGCTATCCTATGAATAATAATGGTACATCAAATGTCTGGTGTAGTCCATGGCATATTTGAGAAACAAACTTCTACAAGAAATTAATTGGATAATGAGAGTCAGAATTATGAGTTTTGTATCCACATATCTTATTTTCCTCCTGAGTTGCTGAGCGTGTGACATACATAGAGAAAATGTGTACCTATTTGCACCAATAAAACATGTCAGTGGATTTTCTATGAGATGCTTTTTCATGTTTTCCCAAATTAATCCTAAATGGTTCAAACTATATATGATTTCTCAGAAGATGTCTGGTGATAGTGGTACTGGTTTAGTATGTTTACTCTGGAAAGACAAGGAAGTCCCACCTAAGGCAATTCTGCCCTTTTGAAGTGTTTATTTTTGAGTATACTTACTGCTGATAGTACATACTCTATAGTTGTCCCATTGCCTTTTTTTTTTTTCCTGAACAGGTATTTCCTGTCTCTCAGCCAATATATTGAGATCATCCTGCACTCCTTGTGCAGGACAAATACTGCTCTGCAGACAGTGGACTTGCATGGATTATCAGTGGGAACACGGTGTTGGCTGTACCTTAAAGTAAGTAATGTCTCTCTTCATTGGTCATTTTACAATCACATCTAGAAGATCAGAGAGAGCTTTATCATGGTCCCTTCCTTGCCTCGGAAAAAATACTTCAGAGGTCTACCCACCTGGCCTCACTCCTATACTACCTGTCCTGGAACAATGTTTCAATCTTGAAATAAAACACTTTGCATGAAATTATTTGCTTAAAACATACATGACATATGTGGGTTGACACATGTGGATCCACAGCTGCAAGATAAGGTTAGACCTCACTCCATAGAAACCATTAAGGTTGATTTCAAAGGAGCATTGCAAGAGGCAAAAGTTTGCTTTTCTAATGTAGGAAAATCAGAATAAAATTCATCTTTGCAATGGGGTATACTCCATAAATACTTGTTAATATTGAGATGGCCTTTTTCTAATTACTTTCTTGATGAAGTTGTGTCTCCTTTTCACAATTAAGTGTCTCTCAAATAAGTCAGATAGATCATAAATACAGAATCTACACATTGTAAGTGAAAAAATTATCTATGACACTACCTGAATAACACAGTGGAACTGAAGGATTAATGTGCTCCATGGCTTTTGGGAACTACATCCCTGACATGAAATTCAAGCACATCATGAGCCCTTTGCACAGCACGTGAGCACAGCACAGCTCACAGGGAGCAAGTGCCTGGGCTTCTCTCTCCCCGCTGGAGGCTGTGGTTCCCCCTCACCAGCCAAAGAACGGTCTGGGCTGGCACATAAGGACACACCACAACAGAAAGGACCATTTCTGGAAAGAGTAGGGAGCCAGAAAGGATTGCTCCAAGCAGCATGGCTCACCCAGCTGATGCAGCACCAATCTGCCACTTTTTGCCATGGAAATGAGTCCAAAAATTCTTTCTTAGCTCTCTGGCAGCAGCTTTTACCCTGATAAGAGCAGCTGCATGTCACCTTTTATCAAGAGAGTGGTTGCTGGCCAGGAGACATGTGTTACTTCTTTCTGGTTTTAAGTTTTAATTTTCACCTGCAGTGGAGAGATAAAACGAACTCCAGTTTAGCTTGACAATCCTGCCTGCACAGGTGTGCTGTAAGAATACCACTGTGGTGTTCAGCTGGGTGAACGTTTTAGATGACTACAGTAATTATCAAAAGTACTGGGTTTAGTTTCTCCCCACTTTAATCTGTATCAGATTTGCCAAATAGTTTCAGCTGGCTTTTTTACCTAGATAAATAAAGCTGGAGGAGGAAATGAAAAGGTTTGTGCCTCATTTGATGCAATACCTGGCACTTGAATGATGCAGAACTTGGGAACTGTATGGCCAAGACCTTCTTCTTAATGAGATTATTTGAATTGAACTTTTAAATTTCCTACCTAAATTAGTCCTTTAATTACCATGTTATATTCCTTTCTGGGGTGAGGTTCCCATTCCCTGATACTGATGTATTTTGTGCATGCAACATCAGGGTGGAGCAGCACCTCTAAGGGCAGGGCACAGGAAAGGGGAGGAGGAGCTCAAGGTCATCACCCTGAAAGTGTCCAGCTGCACGCTCCTCTGCCTCCTCTCCTCAGACAGGGAAGGGAGGCAAGAGCCAGTGCTTCTCCTTCTCTGCCATCTTTCTTTCCAACCCTTTGATCCTTTGGCAGTGGGAAAAAAATTACAAGGAACAGAAGTAAGGAGTTTGTGTCTTACAGGGATGGGCTCTGACTAACCTAATATTTATTGTGCATTTTATATAGAGGGAGGATGGAAGGGTTGTAGCAGGAAAGACTGAGGGAGGTTCAA
The DNA here is from genome assembly GCA_013399195.1 of Dicrurus megarhynchus. Classification (NCBI taxonomy): domain Eukaryota; kingdom Metazoa; phylum Chordata; class Aves; order Passeriformes; family Dicruridae; genus Dicrurus; species Dicrurus megarhynchus. Next base: position 896,119 of record VXAD01000744.1, read on the forward strand.
CTCCAAATATCCTGGCTCCTGAGGTTGAAAGCTTCCTCCAAATTAAACCCAGTTTCTTGCATCTTAGTGAGTGAAGCAGCATAACCATGCAGGTGTTCAACAGGGGGAACCCCCAACTCTAAATTTCTGTGAACTGAGTGTTTTGATTCCTCTTGTTCTAGTTACTTCTGAATAAAACAAGCAATTTCCTGTCAAAATGAACAGCTTATTCGAATTGGGACTGCTGCAGATTTTCTTTTCCTCGTGAAAAAATGAAAAATATTTTGGGTCAGTCTAAACAAAGTTAATTTATTTTTTCAGTTTGGCAACTGATAGAAAAAAAATGCCCCCAGTTCTAGTTCCACTGTTATCACTAATCATTTTCTATAAATATAGCAATTAATTTGCACTCTAGAGTTAATACAGAAAAAACCCTAGGATTCAAAAGCATACCTAGATGATTTCTCTCTGTGTTGGTACCAGCTCTGCCAGTCAAGTTAGGTCATCTGTAACATCCTTGTAACCTACAATTTCTAAATTCCCATCCAGCTACACCTAAGCCACTCCTTTGTTTCCAGTAGCATTAGATGGGATTAACTGAAGAAGGAATTAAGCCTCCAAAGTTAATTAAAACATTGTTGATGATGACCAGGAAGGCATACTTTGCAGCTGTAGGTGGATAGATGTAGGTGCTCAACACGGGGCAGTTGTGCCCTGGCTTTTAAGCTCCTGATCTGTGAAAGAAAAATGCCTCTGGTTTCTCGTGGCAGTGTGAGCTAAACAGAGAGTGAAGTGTAGCTGCTTCAGCTTCCCCCAGAGGCTCCATCCTCTCTTTCCTCTGGAGGCTCCACCTTCTCAGTCTGGTGCTGTTACATCTTTAATAAGATCAATAATCTTTCTTGACTTTAGCAGCTTCATGAATTCTGATTAAGCTCCAGGACAGCGGCTGTGTATCAAGAATAACAGGCAAGAAGAAGACTTTAGTGTCTCAGTCCATGAAGCATGATAGTTTCTTCTTTAGGCAAACTGTTACCGATTTGATTTTGGGTTTTCTCAGCATGGCCTCTGTAAATAAAGTGCTAGCACACAGTACACTCACTGTTCGACTCCCCTTCCCTGCAGACCAATTCTTTCTGTGGAAGACTTACGTTAATTGTTCCATGACTACTAATGTCTTTAATTAAGGCTCACGTGCTTAAGTCTTCGGTGAGAAAATTAGACGTGCTTACAAGAATTAATACAGTAAGAAATCACAAAGGTACAATCAGGAGCAAAAAATTGGAATGGTCTCTAGCACTGCCTTTCAACAAAGCACCGGAGTGTGAGATTCTGCACGTCATTAAAATTCAATTAAGTATTTTGGGGGAAAAAGCCTGGCACTGACAGGATATGTCACCTGACCACAGGAAGCTGTGCTGACAAAAATTCATAAAGTGGAAATTGGAAACCCATGCTCTGAAGCTTTCCTGTATTAACAGTTCAATGTCCAACTATGTAATATATAATTTATGAGAATTCTCTAATGTAATCTAGCCTTGCATATTTTTCAATTTCTTATTCTTATTTAGGAAGGACTGAAGACAAAACTAGTCTTTCTGATTTCCGGGCCCATTTTTTATAATTTTTGATATATACATCTCATGGTAATTTTCCAAAGACCTGACTTTGCAAACCCCAATTTTCAGTTCTCACTAGTGGGTTCATTTGAGCTTGAATCTTGGCCACTGTTTTCCTTTTGAAGATGGAATTTTTCAGGTAATTAGACATTTGGGCAGGGAATGATGCAATTATGTAGAAACAGAGATAGAATTATATTGGTGCTTCACTGTTTTTTATGGAAGTGTCATTTAACTGCAGTTCTGGAATGACTCCTATTGTCAACTTTTGAGATCTCCTGTAGCCAAAAACATCCACAAATCCTCTTTCCATATGCTGAATGATTTGTTTTCTATAGTCTTGTATATACTTCGTGTTCCAAAAGTGGATCTTTATTGCTTATGGTCCTTCTGTGGCTACAGTAGTACCTAAGCATCTTGGTTTAACAACTTTATGGCTCTTGTGCATTTAAATGCTTTCATTTTTGCTACTTTTTCTGAAATGCATTATGTGGAAGAACATTCTTTGTAAATCCCATTTTTGTTTTTTAATATCTACTCCTAACTGTAAGTATCCACTCCACTAGGAGCCTTGAGAGATACAACACATGCCAAAAATACCATATTTGGGAGTAAACTTACAGTGGAAAAAGAATAAAAAAATCATTAACATGCTTTATTTGGGAAGGAATCTTAAAAGTGCCTTTTAAGAAACAGACAGGGAGGAGAGCGGCCAGAGAGTATTAAAATATTGACTAGGCTAACAGGCAGTCCCTCACTGTTTGAAAATATGCAGGAATGCAAGGAGAAGGAGCAGTCAGTGAGCCCTCTGGTAGCTGCCATGGAAAAGGTGACCATGTCCTTCAGAGCAGTTACCTCTGCAGTTAGATTGGAAAGCAGATATCCACAGCCTTGGGGAATAGCTCGTGGCAGGATAAATATTCCACAAAGATGAAGCTAGGGCAAATTGAATCCAGAAATAGGGAAACTAAAAGTAAATGGAAAAGAACCTGATAAGGAAAAGTGAAAGCATAATCAGTGTGTGGAGACTAAGAGAGATTTTCTTTTTTTTTCAAGTTATTTCAATCAAGAGGCAAAAACGTCCTCCACTAATTTCTCTTTGCATTTTAAAGTAGTTAGACAGCTTGGTCTCAAGGTATCTAGAAGAGGACTAACCTGCTTCTGGTCAGTTCAAAGGTGCCATAGAAGGGTATTGAAAACATGTTTGTTAAAAAAGTAAACTTCACCAAAGTTTGCCTTAAAGTTTCCCACACTGTTGCTCCAAGAACTGTCTGAGATTACTGCAACTGAAAAATAGAGGTAGTGGTGTGGGAAAGCTCAATTTTTGGGTACTTAGCATTATATGTATAGGTATCTTTATGCTTTATTTTTTTAACAATAATAATAACACTCCTGTTGGTTGTCTGGGTCTTTCATACAGCAAGAAGAAAAAAAATGTTTAAAAACTTAACTGTACGAGGCTGAGTACTTACTGCTACTCTAAAGTGGCATTATAAGAGAGTGACTCCCGAGCTGGTGGAATTCTCACAGATCCCAGTATGACAACAAGTGGAAAATTCCAGAAAGGTCTATAACAACACCATGGACAAAGATCAGCACCTAAATCTGACCAGCACACCACTAACTTCAGTGCACTCTTACATGCAAGGACTTGGTTTATGGTGTTTGAGGACAACGTTGCTTTTTATTCACCAACTCCACATGTAAAGACAAAACAGCTTTGCCACATATGCCAAGGTGTAAAACAAAGGAAATTTTCCTCCTTGTCTTTTGTAATGATTCCCACATTTCCAGCCTACTCTGGCTCATGCTGCTTTACACATGCAACAAGGTTTAATTACGTAGAAGCCAAGATAGAACTAGAGGAGCCCAGTAACCATGGAGATTAGAGATCAATAATATAATACTATTTGTTTATAAATTATCCATAGCCCAAATATCCTTTTGTAAAAGGGAATTAGGCAAGTGAGATCCAGGCAGCATGCTCAGTTTATTAGTATTTTCTAAAATCAAATGTGATTATACTTTCTGTGGGTGACCACCTTCCCATTAATAATGTTATTTTCAAATTGTTCCATCCAGTATGGATTAGGGGAGATGACTGTTTACAGGGGAAATATAAAGCTCCTCAATATACAAGCCATATAAATATGGGAGTCATATAAAGCTGCATATATCAATAAAGGAGTCCATAGAGTTACAACTGAAGGCTGTATAGTGAAAAGTGCTTCTTCTTTGGACCAAAACCCTTAGCAGACACTACCAGGCTGTGTTACATCTCATGGTGTGATTAGGAAAAAGTTATGAAAGCATGTGTATCATACACAAAACACAATTCACATCCCTAAATCTTTTTTCAGTTAAAAAATCCCCATCACAAAGCTCACAAATGGTGGCAGTCATAATTAGAAGGTTATCTCAGATAGTGATGGTGAAGAACCTGGAGGAGGTTTTAAAACTTTATAGATGCTTTTCCTTTTGGATAGCTAAGACATTTTCCAACTAAATATTGTTTCTCTTCCTCTTGCTTTTAAAGAAGCAACTAATCAGTTTTACTGAGGATATTTTTCACTGGAAAGTCAATAACCACCAAAATTTAAACTCTTCACATGCTTTACTATTCTGGTAACTTTCAACTTGTAAGGAAAAGAGTAGTTTGTCATTAAAAATAGCTTTAAATCTAAAAATAGCTTTTTTTTTTTAGTTTGTTTTCAAAATTATTTTGCCAAAAGTTAATATTAAATGTGGAAAACACATGTTACATTATTTTACAGTTTTAAGAAATGTAAACCCAGAAGTGACCTGTTTTATGTTTCACTCCATGTTGAGTTTGTTTCCTTTCAGTTCGGAATAGTAATTTTAAAAAATCTTCCAAAAAATGCAACATCTATCTCCACAGCATTTACATGTATAAAAGGCAAAGTATGGAGAAATAAGAGCAATTTCAGAATAACTTATTATAGTGTTTCATTATATCCAGAGAACGAGTTAATGTAGGAAACTAGATAATATTCTTGAATAAAAGTATTGTTATCTGATCTGCATTGAGAAGCTAAGAGGATAACTGATTTTATGACAAATCCCACTTTTGTAGCAATTACATAATTATTATGTAATTTCCATAATAAATCCCGGGTTTATGATTTCACAAGAACAACTTCAGCATCTCCTGAGCTCGAGTCTGAGCTTGCTGAGCTCTTGCAGTGAAGCCCTATTTAGACATAAGGGATGCATACATGTCAGCATTTCAGCTCAGGAACTTGTCTCCAGAAAATTCCAACTTACCATGTTCCCATTTCAATCACAAAGTCCTCTCAGAGCCTGCAAGCTAGTTTCCCTTCGGGTGAAACTAAACCAGAATATGTGATGTGGAATCCAGAGGACATTCAGCCCATAGGGCAAGAGCAACAGCAGTCTAAACCAGAAAGGTGTGTAAGGGTGGGTGTTAAGCCTTCAGCCTTGGGTTTTTAACTCTACAGATCCACTCCCCTTGGGCAGCAAAACTTGCTGTAATATGGACATGGCTAGTGAGAAGCATCACTACTCTAAATAATAGCAAGGTGTTGTACCCTGAGTGACATCTTAAACTGATCTCTGTTTAAGAGGATGAATAGTGCTCAGAATTTTCTGAAAACATCCCACCCTCCATGGATGCAACCCTCCTGTATGAATTTCAAAGCCAGCTGTTCCACTGCATCCTTGCTCAGCAGGTTAAGAAACTGCCATTACACCGTGCCCACCCTTACAGGTTCCCCTAGTGAGCAGCAGACTGAGCTGAAGTTTGCTCTGCCAGCTATCCAAGTGCCCAGAGGCACTGGTCCCGGCAGGATTGTGAGCGTTTGCCGAGCGCCTCCGGCCCAGGAGCGGCACTTCCACCACGTGCAGAGATTGCTCTGCTCTGCCTGAGGCACCGAGGGAGCCGCAGGGCTGCTCTGGTGAACCCGAGCGTGCAGAACTTGTTTGCCCATGCCATCAGGCTTACTTCATCCTTCACTCCGAGCAACACCTGGAAATATTTGTTTTCTAATGGTATTTGGCTGTGAACAGACTGTACTCAAATGATCTTCCTTGCGTTGTTTTCCTTAAAACCTTCAGTTTGTTACAACCAGTTATATAAAGGCTGAATACATATCCTTCTGTTTAAACAGCGGAGGAAGGCGAGGATTTAGCCCCGAGGATGAAGAGCTCCTCGTTGAAAGCCATCAGACTGCCACTGAGTGTGAACTTTGGGAATGGATGCTCTGGGATGCAGAAAGCTGTGTCCTAAGGGCCTGGACCTCTGATGGTTCAGGTGGGGATTTGACAAAATGCAGAACAACTCCTCCTGTACCTGCACACACTCCTTCCAAATGAAGGCAAAGTAGGAGAAAAAACAGCAGATGCCATGGCCTCTACCTGATGTGCACCCAGGATACAATTTGGGTGTGTGTCTCAGGAAAGAAGTAAGTCTTTCTGACCCCTGAATTAGATGCATAATTACTAGCAATTGTGAGGTAGGAGTCTGTGTCCATGAGAAGCAGAGTTCAGATCCAGCAGGAGCTTGGAAAAGGGACACACTCTCGGGAGCAAAACTTTGCCTTAGTAATCAAAAAAACTTCCTGGTTCTCAATTGATCTCTTTGTTTCCACTGAGATCAATGATCACTCTGTCTCCAGGATCAGCAGGTGAGCCCAGTGAGGGGCTGCAGGCTCCAATCTGTGGCAGGGAAGCCAGCAATTAGCAGAATGTGCTGGCCTACAAAGCACAGCTCCTGCATCGGCAGCCTTTTAGGAACCCCAGGTAACAGCCACTTTGCTGAGCTTCTGGAAATACTCCACATGGAGAATTTCCCCCACAAAGCAGCTGAACTCCCATGCTATGCTTAGCAGGGCAATATTCATGCTCTTTTAGATTAGAATGAAATGGCTCTAGTGGTCTAGATTTAAAAAGGAAAGTCAGCCTCAGGACAACGTGAATCCAGCTCTTGCCCCAAAATCCATCCCACTGGCTCCAAGCACCACCCCACCTGGGCTATCCACAGCACTGGGGTTCAGCTGCCCCAGCAGCCTGAGAGTTGAAACCACTATGAAAAAGGCACAGATGACTGTACCAATGAAATTCTCAGGTATTTGCTAAGAGCAGAGAAAAGGTGAGATGGAGTTGCCCGAAAATGGAGATGAGATGCAATTGGAGGGCGTGCACTGTTGACTGGAACACACAAGATGCAGACAGAATCCTTGGCAGGCATTGCACACGCAAACAGCACATTTTTAAAAAGCATGGAAGGCAGCCACGTTTTAATAGACTTTCTCCCTGTCCTTTTTTTAATCTTACTTCAAAGAAGAGGTCAGCACAATTCCTTTTCCCCAAGCCTTGTATTTGGAAATATCTAAGTCATTAAAAAAAAAAAAAAAGGAAAATGTAGAACTACAAAAAAAGAGTTGGACATGATCCTTTACCAAGAGGGATCACTGTTCTTAACCAGATGCTGCCAGCAATTTAATTATGAGGATTTTCTCCACATATGACACTTAAAGTCAACTGTGGGGAAAGGGATAGAGAAGGGGAATGGAGAGAAGGCAGCAGTCGAAATAATAAATAATTTGGTGCCTGCTAGAGAATGAGTCTGCCTTTAGATGACAAGAAAAAGACAGTAATGTGTTTTCACATTAAGTCAGTATTGACATTTTTAAAAAGCTTTAAAACACACAACCAGGTTTTGTAGTTAAGATGGGAAAACATTTTAAATTGGAAATGTGAATTTAATCCCCTCAATTAAATATAAAATATTTAAATACTTAACCTGATTGCTGCCAACTGCAATTTCCTATAATAAGGAATTATGAGGACAGAGAGCAGTTCTTAAAGGCACATGGTTCACACAGAACGAGCAAAGATTCATGTCTGGAAACTGCAGCTTTGTCTGTGTAAATAGTCCCTTTGCCCCTCCACACAAATTACAACTAGGAAAATTTCAAGTACTATTTTTTTAAGTGGCATTAAAAAAAAAGTCTTGTATTTTTTTCATGTGGACTGTCTGGTAACTGCGTTATTAACAGCAGATATGGCAAAACAACACAGGTTTTCAGCCAGTAGAGCCATGTGAAGCCTCTGACATCTGAATTAAAAAACATAAGAAAATGTTTCTGGAGAAACTTAGGACCAGTCTCACCCAATGTGGAATTCACTCCTTGTGAACAATCACCCTGTATATCTACCCATACCTACATATATAGACACACACATAATATATATCTACATTCTCTGTATGTATATGTACCCTTTACATTAATTTTGCTATGATTTTTAGGACAAATCCTGTTCTTAGTTGTGATGGTATAAAATACAACTTTGCTGAAATACAAGTTCATATAAAAAACTCTTTTCCCTTCTAACTGCTTTTTTTGTCTGTGCATAAAATATCGCTGTGCTGAGGGCAAGATGTAGGCACCAACTGGCAACTGAGCAGTTATGTGAACCCACAAGGCTGTTTTTTCACACATTTGGAGGAAGCAGCAGATTGAAAAACTCTGATTGCTGGCCTACAACTAAGCAGTCTGTTCTGAATTCCACCTCAATCCATTTTAGGATGTGGTCATTATAAATTAACTTCCTCTACATCTCCCTTCTCTGAACTGCAGTTCAATTCATGAGTAAAACTGTATCTACAGATTTAAGTTTTATTTTTATCTGACTTTTTCCTTAAACGCTGCATATTCTAATTTCCTCCTCCTCCCTCCTCCATGGCTGGCAACAGACCAGCTCTTTCATTATATTTGGAGCAAAGAAACAGCCCACTGAATCTTCCCCAGACCACATCATCAGGTCTTAAACACTTTGAACAAATCAAAACACTTACTTTAAAGTAAATGAATTCCCATTTATAATACAGCCTTCCACTGCTAGTGACAGTTCTGATCTCTGCAGACATAATTCACAGGGAGAGAAGAAGGACAAAAAAGCTGAGATAGATAACTTTGTCCTATTCCAGGCATGCTGCTGGAGCTGTCTCTGGCAGCAGCTGGCTCCCTGCATAGACAGCCAAAGGAAGAGAGGACAAGCCAGAGGATTATTCTCATCTTAATTGTGGACAAAGAGCTCCTCTTTCCCGTCTCTCCTCCCAGCAGATGGAAACTAGGATGACTGGGATTGTAATTAAGCACATCAGCATGGAGAAAGCAGAGAAGAGAGATTTGTGTCTGAGAAATTCCCTGCTCAGACTTTCTGGCCTGGCCTGAGCCAGCATACCATCAGGCACTTAGGAAAGGCACCTCTAAGGCCAGGTTGGATGTATCTGGGACAAAAGGCTCAAGGGAGGAAATCCTCAGATAAGAATCATTCATCTTCTCTGTTTACCTCAAATTTCGTCATCTTAATAATGTAATAAACACTGTGGAAGAGGCTTTCTCTAGGCCAGAGGAGTTTTATGATCAATAGATACATTCAAGGGGAAAAGGTAAATAGAGCACGGCAAGCGTTGCTTTGTTACTGTGTTCTCAGAAGCATTTCTGTCAGCTATTGCAAAGCAGACCCTCGATATTTCTAAATATAAGAGCAGAGTGCAAAATTGCCACCTCTTTTTTTTTCCTCTCAGATCAAAAGCTTAGTATATCCTAATTCCCAACGTTGCCACTGCTCTACACTAACTCTTACTGTGGGGACGCCTTCTCGCCTCTTGTATTGCTCTGGCAATGCCTACACTGATCCAGTTTGCTGAGATTGCTTTGCACAGATTACCTGTTTTCATATCAATTTCAGAGTAAATCCCAAAAGAGAGTGGACTTTTCTCTTGGAGACTGAAAAATTACTGGGTCATGATCTCCAGGCTACAGTGATATATCAGAAGTGGATGATGTTTCAAAGGCGAACTTTTTCAGCGTTATCTTCATAGTTTCTTTGGGGGAGCAGAATATTAGTTTGTGCACAAGCCAGAATAACTCTTTGAAGCAAGATGAGGCAGAAGGTGCCAGAAAGGCCTTGTTTGATTAATTGCAATTTATCTAAAAACAGAATAACCCATTTGCAAATTTCCAAGTAAGATTTTATTCTTCATCTGAATTACCTCATCTATTTAAGAAGGGTGTACTAGGTGACTTTTATTCTTCCTAACTATATAGAAGAAAATAACCTCCTATATTGGAGAAAACAATCTTCCTACAGCTAAATTGCTGTTGCCAAGGACACACTTGGGAACACTTTTCTTGCTTGAAGACTATAAAACTCAGTCTAATACCAAAAAGTGATTTTTTGAGACACTGTGCACATAGTCTTATAAATAGCCAGAGACTTCCATTGCTACAGGAGATCCTTGCAGAGCAAGCCTTATCTGACGTCTTTTTGATGTCTGTGGTGAATAGATCCGTCTTGGGATGACTTCCTATTCTAGCAGATAGCCTTTAGCATCATGTCTGAAATCTCCCCTTCTGGTCTAGGCAGGGTGAAATGGCATAGGCAAACTGCTCAGACTGGCAGATCACCAGAAGATGAATTTGCTCAGGTTAAAAAAAGGCAAAGAAGACAGAGTGTGACTTCAGCAGCACCTCTCCTGCTTAAAGGAGCTGTGTCAGGTATCTGTGATCACATGGCTGGTCATGTAGGAGACAGGAGTGGAAGTGGGTCAGGTCTGCATTGCCTTTACCCAAAGGGTATCTATGTACAACATCCTTTTCTTTAAGGACTGCTGCCTGGAGATGCCTGTCTACCAGGATATGCCCCATGCCAGAAATCATCTGTCAGTCCCAGCTGGATGGAGCAGAGCATCTCCCACATACCGATGTTTCTAAAATAGGGCGCAGCTTTCTTCAGGAGAAGAGACAGCCATCGGAGGTGGTGGTGAAGAGGGTTAGTTTTGAGAAGGCTCAGAAGTCTTAAATATGAAGGTGAACAGTTTTGACAAAACCTGGAAAATGGCTTTATTCCTATAGTCTCTCTCAGACTTATACAAATCAATAGCTCTAACAACAGTGCTATACAAAATTTCTTACAGGAATAACTGCAACATGAAATAATTTAGCTAGCTAGCCTCTAAGTAAACAAAAATATGTCAGCCATCTTTTTTCATTCATTCACTCTATTTTTTACAGCTGTACTAGGATTAAAATTTGTCTTCAATGTATGATATTAAGACTCAAGATGAATCTTAATACTGACTTGTACGGTAAAACATTTGAGAGATCTACAGCAAAACACTACACTTCCATTTCTCAATCAATAGCCTCTTAATTGATGCCATTTTATAACCTGATGGCAACTTCTGGTTTTGAGGCAGTTATTTTAACTTGATCGTTGGGTAGGTGCATATACTGCAAACTACATCTGTTAAAAAGGAAGTTTTAAATTCCTCTATTAATCCAGTATCAATTGTCATTATGACACCTTCCTACTTTGCCCCCAAAACAGAAGTTAAATTACAACTTGAATTCAACTACATTAAAAAGTAGAGAACATTAACCCCATGTGTCCAATTTTAGCCATAATTATATTACGATTAATACGTAATACCTGCAAGTACCGTAATACTACTTGAAATAAAATCTGGCAGTCCTTTCTGGGATAAATTTAATGCATATGTCCTATTCCACCCTAACAAATAGAGGGAGAAGTGTAAATGCTTTTTATTTGAGAGACAACTGAAGGAGAACTAGCCAAACTGCAGAAGACATAACAGTCAAATAATAACAACAAAAAGATCCTTTGAATCAATTGATTAAACAAATATTAAGTCTTCTACATAAGCCCTATCTAAACATACCATAGACAAAATCAGAGAAATCTAAAGGAACAAAATGCAGGAATCTAGAAGTGTCTTTAAGAGCAGAATAAGCCAAGCAAATGCACCAGCAGTTTTTGAAAACAGCTGAAAAGGGAAATTACAGTACAGCTCCCAGTACGTCACATGTTGCTTCATTTTCTTAAGGAAAACAGACAAATAGCAGAACTCTTCATAAAAAGGCTGACACAGCGGTCAGACTAAAGTTCTACTAGTATCAGTTGCTTTAAATAAGGAATCCCCGTCTCTCTGTGATGGACTATTTCACTTGGGGCTTTATTTCTGAACCCATCTGCTTCTTTTCCAGTGAGATTTAGATGGATGCTCAAAGCTGACCTCCCAGAACACTTACATGAACGTTTGGATGTGAGAGGCTACTCTAACCATAATGCTGATAGCCACAAAGAGTTGGACGAAGGATGTTTATAATCAAGGCTCATCTTTTTTTTTTTGTTTGCTTGTGAGCAGTTTCTTTCATGTTCTGTTATTGAAGTACATGTGTCAACTGACTTGAGAGGACAGCCTTGTAAATTAGATCTTTGATCTCAAGAGTTTATTTTATCTTTGCAGCAAGGAAAAGTGAATTGAATTGGCTGGCAGAACTAAGCCCTCTCTTGTCTCTGGTCTACAGCTGCTGCATCCTTCTGGGGTCACCATAACTTCCACTTCCATCACTTGATACTCTCCTTCGCTACAGAATTAAAAAAAGGCTTCTCCAGCATCTCATCATAACCTGCTGAAAGCTTTACAACTTCTGGTTTATTTTATTAACCATACAGACAGACTTTTGCTTCTGCAGAAGGGAGAAAACACTGAGCTGTGATACAACAAAGCTCTTTGTGCTACTCCGATACTGCATCAGAAAGTAAACTTTAATTGAATATTCACTGATTGTTTTTTGGAGTAAAACACAATTTAGAAAGAATACTGCGTGGAAGGCTGCAGACGAATGAGAAGTATCTTTTCCAAAATGTTTGAAGGAGTACGTGATCCATTGTTACTCTCCCATTACTTATGTTAATCTACAGAGGCATCAGGCACTATTGTGCTGTCTACTATATGTACACAAAAAAGACTATGGGACATTATACTGACTGATGTCCTGACTGATTCAGATCACCCGGACGATAGTGTCATCATATTCTTACCATCTGCACTTCATTCAGTTTCCATGGCTGTGATTCAGGCAGGACAGAAAGGGTCTGTGGGAATTCATCTCTCAGAAGGACATTGAAAAGAAAGAGGTAGTAGTTCTCTAGGAGACTCAAAGTACATAAATATCAACCAGTAAAGAAAAAACACGGTTTCAATGGAAGATACAAGGAGTTAAAAATTTTTTTCTTAATTTAAAGAATTTGACATATTGATGGGAAGAAGTCAGGCCTAACACACGCTTTCTAACTTCGTGAGCTCATTACAGAAAGCCAAGCTTAATGTTGATGAAAAGTTGCAGCACAGCAGGGTGGGCTGAATGAGCTCAGCTTGGCTTACTAAACCTTTGTCTTCCTACAGCAACAAACAGGAGTCTACCTTTGGAATTTAAGGAGGGTATTCTGCCTCTTTGTTGTTGTACAGTCTCTGGCTTCAAAAAGAAATCTGGTTAATCTGGAATTGCCCTGTCATCAGCAGAAGAGTCGCAGTTACTCAGGAAGGGAAGGAGTTACCCCTAGGAGTTGCACTTCTGGTTCCTCTCCTTACCAGGCTGAGCAGAGAAAACCTAAAGCAAGGTGAATTATCGTGTCATAACAAAAGAGTGGCTGTGGAGAGGAGGGCAGTTTCTCAAGCTCCAGTTTTATGCTATTGTTCAGAACAACCCGCTCATCTTGCCCAGGAGGCTGCTTTAGTGCTTTTGTGAACGTAACAGGTTCTCCAGCTAAAAATGCAATAAACTGTGTGTTATTTTGAGATACTGTAATTGCTGTGGTGAATATGCTCTTTGCATTTTTCCTTTAGGTGCTTTAGGGTGAAACCCTCTCCTCTGTGACCACACAAGTGTATACTTGCTGACTGTTGTATCATGGTTTGGATCACACTTTACAGAAAACAGCAGAAACTGGATCTGTAACCACTGCCTTGACTGACTTGCTGGACATGGCATTGTCTGGTTCCATTTCTGAGTTTGTCACCAGGGAGTTGTTTGTAGGGACCATCTCCCAGTCAGCCTTCTGCCAGGCTGCTTTGGATGCAGTGGTTCTTTGATCTACCTTTGAACATGTGCCATAAGGCATTAATCCAGTTTTAGGGATGATCTCAAGCAAGGGAGAGGTTTGACCCCCAGCTTTTGCTAAAGAGAGGGCAGTCAGGAGACACATTCCCATAACCCTTGCTCATTAGTGGTACTTTGCTGGGTGTAAATTTCACCCTTTACAGGGGGCGATTAAGGATGAAGGCCGAATGTTTAAACCTACTGCCCACATTTCTCATCATGGTGAATACAACCTCCTTCCTACTCTCCTTTGCTGCTCCTTTCCTTTTGATAGGACAGCTGTGAGTGCAACAGAGCTCAAATCTGACAAGATGTAATTATTTTAGATAAATCATCTAACTTTAGGCAAAAAATGAATGCAAAAAATTACATGCCAAGTCAGCTAGCAAAGAAAGAACCAGTATTGTGAGTTTGTTTGGTCTTCAACAGTGCTTTACAGCTCTGCTTCTAGACCAGCTGAGCTGCAGAAACATTTCAGATTCAAAAGGGACAACTTGAATGGAAACATCCTATTTGTAGACTGATCAAATGTTTAACTGTTGCACATAAAATAATCACTAAAATTATTTTAGTGCTTTGGGTATGTGTTAACTAAAAAACTCGGAAAACAAAACAGTTCTGAACAACTTCATAAAATTAATTCTTCCTTCTAGGAGGCCTGAGTACTTCCCAGCTCCCAGCCATACTATTCTCCAAGCAGTGTCACGGATGCGACCTACACCACTGCAAGTCACCAACACAGCACACAGAATCCATCAAATGAGTGTGATATATTTTATTAGAAGGACACCAAGTTTTAAATGACACTGAAAAGATTTTCAAACTGAATTTCCAGGTTCAAGTTCCCATGAAAGCTGAATGGTGAGAGCTGTAGTAAACAATATAGGTGAAACCACATAATAACTCTCACATACAAAAATAACTCATTATTACTTAGCTTCTTTTTATTGGAGTGCAGCACAGATACTCCCCTTGAGACAGTAACATCAAAAACATTTAAGAACATAGCTAAAATATTAAATACGCACATTTAAAAAAATCTAAACCATGAATATTTAACAACCTAAGACATATTCACAATGTAATTTCGTCATCATTTTACAGTATTTGTCTCAAATACTGTAAGACAATCCAAGTCTGAAAATACATGTACTTTAAGCTGCCACAGAGCATAAAAAATATAGGAAAATATCCACTAACATTTAGCACAATATATATATTGTACCCCAAGAGAGAAAGCAAGTGTGTGCCACAGATCATTATTCATCAAAAATCATGATGTGACATCAGAGAGCTGCTGCTGGTGGAACAGCAGCTCTGGTCTTAGTCAGTAAAAACATGCTCAAAGCTTGTGAGTAGGGACACAGTGGTCTGTGAGAACGCATGTTTAGGTATTTAGCAGTTTAATTTAGTTGGATAAGAAACAATGTAATGTTTTCCTGTTGTTAAACATTGCCATCTGTAGCTCTGGCACACAAATTAAAAAAAGAAGGGTGTGACCATTAAAAGTACGTGTCCTGAGATTTCCTTCTTCGGGGGGCAAAGAGGTTAAAATGGAAAAGCTGATCTGTATATAAATCAGGAACACATGTGGTAATGAGAACAAACAGCAGCCAACAGGCAGGCGGGGACAACATCTCCAGGCAGGCACAAAATGAGACAGACAAAATACCATCTACTGGAAAAGGGAAGGAAGCAACTGATTTTCACTTTGAAATTGGTAAGTTTAACCAATTCTGTTAAGTCTTAATGATTACTTAAGGGCTTGTAATTAACTCTGAGTTTTAAACCTTGGTTTCACTGAAAAGCTATCTGTCCAGTAGTGCACAACAGAATTGCTTTAGTGTTAATACTGATTTCTATCTGTACAAAATCAAGAGGTGATCTTAATATGTGTAACAGGATCTATGTGTTTTGTAACTAATTGAAATAACAAAACAGTTGAGACATAGACTTCCTCTTAAAGTCATGAAATGTTTGTGTCTGCAGCCTACCTACTGGAAGTAGATACCAGCAGCCAGTCTCCTACTGAGGCTGAAACACTTTTCCTTGATTTCTTTGGAAATAAATGGAATATTTAACATACTAAGTTATAGTTCACTTAAAGCTAAGAAATATATCACAGTTGTGAATAATAATCCATTCGATATACCAGCGGCAGGCTCCCAAAATATTAAGTCAATTAAAGTAAGTCTTTATCTTCCCTTTAAGACTAGTTCCTTGACAGAGGCACAAAAAAAAGAGGAAACATTACGGATCACAAAGCACTGAATTTTCAAGTGTAAAGTCATACCAAAATCTTGATAAATTATCATTGATGTCGTAGGTGAGCAGTCGGTCGGGAACGTCACTGTGGGTGCCCTGCACTGCTAACACATGTGGTGCGAGGGCAAAGGGGACGTCGCTCAGGAGGTCTGACATGAAAGGGCTGCTTTCCAAAGTCTGACTCCTTTGATTTCCCACCTCTGTGCTTGATACAGTCAACTGTGACCGGTGCCCTGTATTTATCTAAAGAGAACAGAAGAACAGAAATTTACACACTACAAATCAGGCAGCTATGGCTTTGTACTTAGGACCACAAGGACCTACTAATAAAGGGAAACAAAACAAACAAATAAATAAAAGCAGTTTCAGAGCTCAGTTTAGGTAGATCTAAAATAGCAGTTTTTAATACATGTTGATATAATTCTTTGGCTCAGGTTGACCAGAATTAAGGCGAAAACAAAAATAAGATTTTTTGTAATGATTACTGAGATCACGGAATCACAGAATAAGCTGAATTGGAAGGGAAATCAAAATCATTGAGTCCAGCTCCTGGCCCTGCACAGAACATTCCAAGAGTCACACCATGTGCCTGAGAACGTTGTCCAAACACTTATTGAACTCAGGCAGGCTACCCAACATTACTCTGCATTTATGAAACCCATAAGGCTCATGGGACTTTTTGTCATTATGTTCAGTCTTGTTTAGGGGAAATTACTTCATACAATTCCTTTCACAAACTGATGAAGCTCCATCTTTTGTTTCCCCTGTGCCTTTACAGAAGTTGTCCAAGAAAGGCATGACTTTCATGATTAAGAACACCCCTATCCCAGTTATTTCAAAGGATTAATGATGTTGCTTTCCAGTGTGAAATAGAATTGCATGACTGGCTGGTAAGTTCTATATAGGGAAATATATGCAGTGCCAAATATGTTCTTTATAGAAAAACACAGTTAAAACTTAAAAAAACCCAAGAACCAAAACCAACAAAGAAATAGAAAAACTTGCCACACAGAAGTAATCAACACAATTTAGAGAATAATGTTGGACCCAATAGGCTTGCAAGCTTTGATCCTGACCTACCAATATGACCTTACTAAGTGTTTATCCTGAAACCTTTACCATTTTAAGAACAGACTATTTACTCTGCCTCTAGAAATCAAATATAATTTGTTTTACTATTTATAGCAATAAAATGCTATACAAACTGATACCTCTCACATTAGGCACCCATAATGATGTTCCTGATAACAGGCTCTGAGCAACCTGGTCTAGTGGAAGGTGTCTCTGCCCATGACAGGGGAGTTGTAACTAGATGATCTTTAAAGTCCCTTCCAACCCAAACCACTCAATGATTCTGTGATCTCTAGGAGCAAGATGTTTGTTATGAGGATTTCTACTTTGTATCAGGACACATACAGAAATATTCAGTAATGCATTCAGAAGTGCCTAATAAGTCATGTCAGAGCCATGAACACAGACAGGAATTTCTGACTTTGATGAAGTCCTGACTTCTTCCTTTTAACCCCCCATACTCAACATGCAGCCAGAAAAATCCAAAGCTTACACAGCTATTAGGGAAGGCAGAGCACTGAAAGATTTAAACACTAATTTGGTATTCACCTGATCATAGGAGTGAAATGGATCCAGTCATATGGAGGCTGTTTGCATCCATGATTTTTAGGGGTGTTGTGCTGCTCAAGATCTGACCTGTGCTGAGTTGAATGTCACAGATCATGGCTTTTCCAGAGAACCTGAGGGCGTTGCTGTCTGACAAAAGAACAGTTTGGGTGGTGGGGTGGTGGTGGGTGCTTTGTCTTCTTGCCCAGAGCATTTAGCCAGAAAAAAGAAACTCCATTTTCTTCCCAAAGAAAGGACTGGCTTTGACTTGAACATGACGTGAGTACTAGTCATTCCTTACACAACCCAACATTTCATCTGGTAGGGCAGATAAACCAATGTTAAACCTTCCATTAACCTGCCAACAATGAGTCAACAATGACACCAATAATCTTGCCAGCCTGTGTCACCGCCAGCGCTTGTCTTGGGTGGCAGTGGACACGCGCTCCTCCGCAGCCTGCTGGGACACGAGGGTTAGGGGTGCTGCACGCTCTCAAATGGACCTCACTGGGAAGATTTTGTTCATACTCACAATGATTTGAAACCTAAGGCTTAAGACGAACTTCCCAAGATCCGTTACTATCATGTCACAGGATAATAATGTAAAATTTCTGAAGGTTAAGAAGTTTATTAAAAGGAATGACTGCTACATACAGCTACTAACCTTACTGGTTATGATCCAATACAAAAGAGGAGTGATACTCTCCATTCTACTGTAATACCGATATGTCTGTTACTATACAATTCCTACAGCTACAGTTTACAGATATTTCTTTATCTTACCTGGCTTTCCTTTTCTCAGTTCTCCATTTTGAGATGTAGTTAACAGCTCTTCAAAAAGCTACATGCAACAGCAGATGCAAGAGCTGATAGAGAAGATTTCTTTGGGCTTTCCATCCTGATTCTGGTATCTTTAGAGGACAGGGAAAATAGGAAAGCTAGCAGAGAAGTCAGGAAGATAGCCCACATAGTTCTCCTACTCCAGCTTTCCAAGCTGTGAGCAAAAAACCATGGGCAATAGTACTGTAAGTTCAGGTGCTGCTTGCCAGGCTGTTCCCAGCCTGGCTCGCAGGTAAACGAGGTCCTATGCCCGCGTGAACTAGCGACTGATGGATTTAAGGTAACTGAGGTTTGCGTGCCTCAGTTTCCCAGTTCAGCCCAAAGCCATTCTTACAGCAAGTAGTTCTTGGCTGTTTATCAAGCCAGCAGTGAAGGCAGAGAGGAAAGAGTTGGAAACTCTGTTAGCTGCAGTCCAAGTTTATTTTCTCCTGCCCCCGGGGGGACAGAGAGGCAGTTACTTGAAGGGGAGCTGAACAGAGAGACCCTTACCTGCTCTCTGGCTGCTAGTTTTAAGGTATTACATCATGAGGTAGAGATAACAGAATTAACCAATCATGAAAGGAAGATACATGATAATAAACCAATAAAGACATCTCAGGGAAGGAACAAAATCAAACTAACAAATAACAAAACAGCTGGAGGGAATTTCAAACCACGCTGGCCTGCCACAGGACTTGAAGCTTCTGTGATAAGAAAGCAGACATGGTGTGAGTGACATGCAAGGGATGTGCTATGCTGCAGATTCTCCCTTTTGTCTGCCCTCGGGGGCAGGGTCCTGCGATGGGTAATCAACCCATCTGACCTCTGTATCCAATACAGGCTGCACCATAGCAACATTCAGGAAAAACACTAAGACCTCTTCTACTTTTCTAATCAGCATGGTTATCTCCAAGACGAAGATCATCAGCTCTCACTTTAAGAGGTATTAGCTTCCATGGTTGCTCATTGCTAACACTTTGAGAGAAGTCTTCCTTCTTGCCAGGGCCCAAGGTATGCATCAGAACAAAAATCATAAACATCTTCTGCTATAGACATATTATCTTGCTAAGAACACTGCCAAACACACAGAACATTTATTTATGTTAATATTTATCTGAAAGAACGCGCCACAACACTTCAATTGAGTCCCTAAATTTGTTGCTGCTGTAAACTCAAAAATTGCTTTTAATTTCTACTCTGCACGAATTTATTACATTCCCTCTTGAAAGAAATAACTTGTGGATCATTTACTGAGGTGCTGGTATTTGCTTGTATTACATCATTCCCATATTCTGAAGGGGAGCCAGAAAACCCCAGATGAAAACCAGGGTTACATCTAGGAATCAATTAAACTAGATCTTCAAAGACCTTTCTGCCTCCCTCTCCTCCCACATTTCAGGGAAAAATGATCCCTCACTCACTGTCTTATTCCAATCATTCAGATGATAATCAGAAATCCCTAGAATCTAATGTTTATTTTGATTGGCAAATTATACTTTTATGAACACCTGTTTATATCTTAATTGTCCCCCAAGTTGGGTGAACACAATTTACAATGCAAATTAGACCATCACGTGGTAAAACTAACTTCAAAGAGGGAAAAAAAGAGCGAGAACAAAGCATCTTGGATCTTTTTTCCTCCATAAACCTTACATTTGTTAGAATGGTACTAAATGGGCAGACCCAGAAATTAAAACCCTTTCTGTACACAGCAGATACCGTGTACTGACAGTGACAAGGAGCAGGGCCAGCTTTGCTTATTCCAAGTCCCACTCCATGTCTGAAAGCAAGACTGTAGTAAGGAAGGATGAATTACATTAGAGTAATTTTACTGTGAAAGCATCATTTTACCAAACTCAATCTCTGCATACTGCCAATGAGGTTCTTAAAAGTCTTAACAGGTTATGTTATGATTCAAATAATCAAAAGAGTCATAAAGAAAGCCTGAAACGGTTGAGATAAACATAGTACAGGTAAGTCAGAAACAAAGGAAAATGCCAGGTCAGTTTAACAAATGCCATAATTTGATCTTAAATCCAATAGTCTTTGGGTCTCTCTTTTACTCAACCCCTCATGAGGAGGTCTTGGGCCCAATACGACAAGATCAGTTTAGAACATAAAGGGAAAAGGAATCTAGATTTTCTATTTCAGTTTCACATTTAATCCACTACTGTCTCTCCCATAAAAACAGTTCTTTTTAATTATCTTAAAAAGCTTGCATTCACTTTTTAATTTATAAAAAGTCCCATTTTATATTACTTATCTATCTGAAGAAAAAAGTTCCTGTTCTGAAGAATTTAGGTAGCAAGAAGTAATTTTTCAGCTCTGCCTGTGCAGTCATCACAAGCAGTCGTTGCCCTTTGCTATGCAGGGCCGTTTCTGAGCATTCCTGCAGTGATATTTAGATGTTGGCCTCCTGTGCAAGACCCTATCAAACTAGACATGTTTTTGTGCTTCCAAAACACAAAGATGTCCTTTAAATGGGCTAAGATGTATCTCATTCCTATGCTGGAGAACCCACAAGAGTGAAAAGGCCTTGCTGAAGCCAACCTCCCCAGCAGGCTTCCAGGGAATGTGGTGAAGAACTGGACACTCTGGTAGAGAACACCAGTCACCCATCGGTGCCGAGGTCGCCCGCGGTGCTTCCAGTGCAAACACCAGCACAAAATGATGTGATGCAACCGAGGTCAAGGTTATGAAGTGGCTTATGCTTTATGCATGCATTCTTCAAGCATATATAGAACTGCAAGTCCTAGAGAATTTGATATTGCGCATTAGTCACACTGGTTTCTACTTAAATGCCTAACTTATTTATCCAGAATACAATCCATTCAGAGCATATTATCTGGACATTAGCTAAACTAAGCACTGCCAAATGCTATGACACACAATCCTGTTATGAGAAATATTAATTGAATGGACCGAGAAGATGACTGATTTACATTTCACCATACACCAAGGAGTCAAAAAAATCAGTAAAAATTACATAAAGTATGGCAATAAAATTTAATTCAAATAAGCAAGGTGTTCTTCTGCATTCTTGGTTTGCAATCCAAAAGAACAGGGGTAAAAGAAACACAATGTAAATATACATAGTAGCTGGCCACCAGATACTAATTGTGCTCTGATAACAATATGTTATTTTGAAACTAACAAAGTATAAAAATATCCTCTAAAGTAAATTATTCCTTTTTTCTCTTCTTAAAAAGATGTTTCTCAGCTGTTTTTAAAAAACATCTAATTCGATGCATGTCTTTGTATTACCCATAAAGTTTGCCAAGAGTCTCATAAGGAAGAAAAAATGCACCCTTTCCAATGTACAGAGAAGCTGGATTTACAGTGCTCTGAAGGAGAATCAAAGATTAGTGCCAGTATTATTATAATCCAAACCGTTGAACAAGGTTTTCTATCAAAAGTGATTAATTCAAAAAAACCTACACTTTCTGTGAAAAAGGGTTTTTTTTTCCAGAAACTGATCTATTTTTCTTTAAAAAACAGCCTTGAGAAACAAACAGTACCTTCAGTCAGTACCTTCAGAATATTTAGTAAATATCCAGCAATATAATACTTACAATAGACATCTGCTATGCTACTGGTGGCAAAGAATTATCTTTATTTCAGGCAAGTTCATGGTATTACAGGAAACAGTGTACTATAAGGTATCTAGAATTTATTTAACATTATGCAGTAATTACTGATGTACCTGGAAATGGAAATTGTCATATGGGATTGATCCTCCAACATGTTGGTTGATGCTTTAGGGTATTCACTGGACCTCCTTAGAAAATTTGTAGGAATTCCGGAATGAGTACCTCCATTGATGACAACAATTCACTTTTCAAATAAAAATGGTAATGGCAAAGATGAACAGAGGGGGAAAGAAAAATTACTCACAAGGTTTGTATTCAAAAATTTAAGCTAGGAGAACGGAATCAAAGAATCAATTAGGTTGGAAAAGACCTCTGAGATCATCGAGTCCAGCCCATGACCAAACACCACTTTGTCAACCATGGCACTGAGTGCCACGGCCAGGCTTTCCTTAAACACCTCCAGGGATCGTGACTCCATGACCTCCCTGGGCAGTCCATTCCAATTTTAACAACCCTTTGTGTGAAGAAATTCCTTCTGATGCCCAAAATTCCTTCTGATGTCCAAACAGGGTCAGTAAAACCTTGCTGGCAGTGGGCAAAGTGCACAACATGATAATTTTCAAGTACCACAAAACCCCCAACCCAAAACATTAACAAAAAACCACCCCAACACACCAGTAAGTATGTGAACTACATCCTTACAGAACTGTAAGAAGGGAACAAACCCACCTGGACAAGCACAATACAGATGCCCCTGAGATGGTTCAGAAGGCCACATGTGAATATTGAGAGCTGCTATTCTTTCAAGGTTCACTTGAAATTTTAGTCAGCCCTCCCCTCCAGACACTCAAGAAAAAAGTTATTCCTATCTGCGAGAGCAAAATTAGATGCAAGAAAAAGTGCTGGAGACCTTGCAGTAGCTTGTTGCTATATCCAAATTTCTTCTGGTTGCTTGCTTGCTTTCTTAGCAGAAATGCAGTGTCTGGGATTGTAACAGTGGCCAAAGATTGGTGCTGTCAGGGGTTGCAGCAGGGCAGACCTACAGGCTGAAAGCTTCGGGTTAAGACTGAGCCCTTGGAGAGGCTTCTAAAAGCAAGAATGGCTCCCAGTGGAAATCAGCTTTCCCATTTGCTTTGGGCTCTTGTTTCCAAGCTTCTCATGACTCTCATTTTGTAATACAGCAGTAATTTGTCTTTCTTAAAGAGCTCCTGCTACCTGTACAAGTTTATCAATATTGCTATTCAGAGTAAAACAGAACCAATTTTTAAAATAAGAGTTTAAGAATATTTTTACTAATTTGTAACATACATTTTAGGTATTTTTCTTTCTCCCCTAAAGCATGCTTTTCAGCTGTTTCTCAACTAGAATGGAATCAAGGTCAGGTTAATGCCACTGAAATCTTAAAGAAAAAAAATTCTAAAGAAACAATGAAAAGAGGTTCTGACATTCTATAGTTTTTCTTTATTACAGCACAGCTCCTCATGGAGTATCTTGGCCTGCAAAGAACAGTTGGGGAATATTCACTAAACCACACTTTCAGTATCAACAATGATGTACATTTCTGGATCCTTATTGGCATTAAAGCAATTAGAAAAGTGTAATTACCAGAACAATTCTATAGTGTAAATGGGGAATAAACTTGCTGTAATTAGTATGTGATTCTTGCCCTCTCAAACAGCCATAAAACTGTTCATCTCTGCAGAGAGGAAGAACTGCAAGGTTGCCATTTGAACTGTGGATACTCCGAATGTTCCACAGTTAACGTGTGTTAGCTTAACTATCCTAGTGAATGCTAAAGAGTACTCTACTCTACCATGAATTTTATTTATGAGACACTTATAGAATGTAATTCTACCCTGAAAAGTATTCTTAAGTACCACAAAAGACTTTATATCTAGTGTCTAAACCAATTACCTCACTTTGTCATCCTAGAAGAAAAAAGCTGATTTTCTTCGTTACCAATTGTGCAAACTCAAACCAGTACAAGATGAAGGTTCTGTTTTCACTCAATCCCCTATAATAACATTATGTCACAGGAAATATTTTGAGTGGCGTTAGTGATAAATTTAGCAAATATATTGAATTCAATATAACCAAAATTGTACCGTGATATTTTCAATTCTTATTCCTAACTCCTATTAGTTATTTCATTCAGTAATAGTTTGAAGATAGAGAACCAAAACATCTCAAATGTGGGCATCTATAATGAGACGCTATAATAAACTGGTATAAGATGCAACATGAAAAGAAGACTGCAAACCTAAAAGAAAAGAGAAATAAAAAGGAAGCAAAAAATATTCTAAAGTTTTATTAAAAATTAAGTCTTAATTTCCCACCATTAACTAAAGTTATTATGCTCTTATCTTTCCTTTTATCCCAACCAATTTCATCACTGTTGGGTCTGATAATTGAAGACCTGTATCATCACTTGTGCCCCCTCAATAGCACGGTTCCTTTCCTTGCTGCCTCCCTGTTCCTCTCTGGAGGCCCCTGAGTTTTAGGGCACCATCATTACAGGTGAATTTTGGACAACAGTAACACAAATATTGTAATAAAAATTATCTTAGAAGAAAGAGAGGGGTGTGGGTTCAACAAGGAACAGTTTATCTAGTTCCTCTGTTCCTTCAAAGTACTATGCAAGCTATTCATAGCAAAGATCTCAACATAATAAGCAACATGAACAATATTTAGCATTCTGTGCTTCTACTACTGCCAGGAAATGGTACTAACTAGACCAGATTTTTTTCCTTTTTTTCTGTAGCATGTATGCTGGAAGATTAAAAAGTTAATGAAAATTACTATAGTAAGTGAACTGCAAGCCAGAAGAACTGTAATTGAAAATGCACACGGCTCTAGACATCCAGCACTGCATTCCACAGCCACAAATCAGAAGTGAAGGACAAGTCAATATATTACAAAATGAACAAGCAAGTCTGATAAACGCTGATAATGGATTTGTTTTGTAACTTCAGTATCATCCAGAAGCACAAAGTATTTACATTTATTTTGCTGCTATCTTCATTCATGATGTAATGCAAAACTCAGATAGCTGACATTCAATATAGACAGGGAATATACTAAGAAATTAATTTAATATAAAACTTTAATTACATTATTAAAAATAAAAAAATTAAAAAGTAAAAACCAGTATTTAAATATTCTCTTTTAATTTAGCAACTACATTTGGTTGATGTAGTTAGTGACAAGAAGATGTGGTATTTTCTCTACTGCTTCAAGCAAAAAAATATCCTAAAGACTTTTGGGAGGTTGATCTCCTGAACAGCAGAAGCTTAGACAAACTGGGTCTCTGCATTCATGTCTCTCTACCTCTTGTTTCCAAACCCTGCTATTGTAGAAGCTCCAACAGGGTAACCTGCTATGGTAGGAAAAAGATGACAGCTTCTCTGAGATGGTAGATGCTCATGGAGCATCTCTAAAATGAGGGCATTCTCTCATTACTGTACTACGTGTATGAAAATCCAAGCATTTGAATGCAAAATAAAGCTGTCTACCAAAAAAAAAAAAAGAACTTTGACAAATTACCATAAAAAAAAGTAAGAAAATATTTAGCAAACATTGTTTCACACAAAAATAAAGCAAAAACATTCTTCAGCAAATTAGAGCAACTGGGAAAAGTGTAGATCAGAAGGTTGTTTTTTTGTCGGTTTGGGTTTTTTTTAAGAAGAAAAGGAAATCTCTCCTTGAGTAACTGAGGGAGTCAGCAACATCAATGAAATATCTCCCTAGAATGTCAATATCAATGAGAGGGAAAAGACAGAGGGGTAACAATTTCTATAAGAGGAAAGGAAAAGGAAATTATCTTGGATTTGGTTTTCAGAAAAGAAGATAGAGTGAACAGAAAAGAATTACTAGTCTGAACTCAGGTGAATCTTCCTCCAGCAATACCTGGGAACAACATTGTCAGCCATCCTTTCAAGAGTTAGGTAACTAAACCCCTGAATCTTAAATGGATTCTCACGCATGTATAAAAATTGAATAAAAATTGCTGTACTAAGTGATATGTTCTGAGGTTTTTATCATGCTGCTTAAATTCCAAGCATGTGGCAAGACTAGCAATATATCCCGTTTACAAACTTAAAATATTTTAATGCCAAAAAAAGTGAATTAAGCAAGTCTTCTCACACAACTTTCGACCTGCTCTCTCCATAGAGATTTGGGTCAGTAAGAGAAAGGAAGGATGGATATTTGATTTTAATTTCCTCTATAAACAGTCTGTAACTGGAGCACTTGTCAACACCACCTTCAGTAAACAGGTCACCAGGAGCCAGAGTTTGTAAAAGCTTCAGTCTACAAACAGCAACAAGACTGAGTTGCCCTCAGCACCTACTGATCAGGCTTTTCTAATTCAGGAATAGAAGTGTCATGACTCTTAAAGAAGCAAAAGGCAAAATAATTAATTAATTAAATAAAAAGAAATTAATACTGGTCCACCTCTTTTAAATCAGGTGGCCTCTTTGACCCTCCTTGTTCTCTATGGATGGAAAATAATTGGATCACAATGAAAAGGAAGAAGGGTACTTTTTTTTTTTTTTTAAGATAGATCTGTTTTTATCTAGCAGGACTGCTAATCACTTTACAACTCTAGAAATGCATTCTTAAAATTTATAGTATTGTGGAAGCAAAAAAAAAAAAGAAAATTGTAAACAAACCACTTACATTTTATTTTGTATTTTTAAAAAGCGCTTTAGAACAAAATTTGAATATGTGCTTCCCAGTGCACAGTCTTTTACAAAAAGAACAGGAGCTGTGAAGTTCTGGTTTGGTTTTTTTTAAAGCAAAAAATTACAGCAGAAGGACACTGTAGTGAAAGGATCAAACAACACTGATGGAAAGTACAGAGAAACATATTCCTGTCTTACCAATATTAACATTCTGGGCTGAAATGGGACAATTTTCATGTCATGTTTTCTTTCCATTAAAATGGACTGCCCCCTGCCATTTGTGGTGAGATTTGTGTTTGGTTCTTCTTTTCCCTCTGAAAGTGGCAGTGTAACTAAGCTAACGACATTGTTGTTTTCCTTACTTGGTGTTTAGAGTAATTGTTAACGAGCTGCCCTACACTACAGTCTTTTACCCACCATTTTATGCTAATGCATCACGTTGTAAATATCACTGTACCATATTCGCACACAGTCTCATCAAGTGATGTATGATCTACATTGCATTTTAGATCAGTTTTAATATTTGGAAAGCCCAGAATGGTTTCTCTGAGAGGCAGGATGACTGACTGATCAATTTGTTGACAGCAGCAAACTGAACCAGCATTAGTGGCCTTTAGTCTAACCACATGTATTTGGGCAAGATATACAGGATAATCAGTACTTTTATCTGGGATTAAGCTAGTCAAAAGATCCCAAAATTAGAGAAAGGCTAAAAAATGGGATAGGAACATCTGGGCACCTAGTTTGAGCATCTCTTGCTACAAATAACCAATCAGTGTAACTGAATAAGCAAGCAATTAAATCAAACATATTGTGAGTTTCTGCCCAAACTAAATAGGGACGTATGCAAAGTGTGCTTCTGCATACACGCGCCTTGATCACCATTTGGTGTTTACGTCCTGTTACTAAAGCCTCATTCTTAAAGTGAAGAGGCTGCAAACCAGGCCAACTATACTATTTTATTAACTTTTTACATGTGGGTACATACTTTGCTGTTTGTAGGCACTGACTTATGAAAATATACCATGCCTGTGTGTCATTCTTTCCCTACAGGATATCATTTTGTCTTCTGTTGCTCAAACCTCACAAATTGTGCAATCTGACTGCAGCACTGACTCTGGACTCCACAGGCATGGCTGTGGGAGAGGGGGATGCTCCAATCCACTCGTCGTTTTTACATGTATTTGCTGGCCAGACAGAACATTCATATCCTACCTTAGAGGACTGTAAGGCTTCCTCAGTTCTCGTACTGAAATCTCAGCTGAAGTTACACAAAGAGTTTAACTGTACTTCACACTTTTAAAGTGCTATAGAAAAGTGTAAGACAGCATTGCATTACATTTTTTCAAATGAACTGTTTTCTAAGTTCAGAGAGGAAGCTGGTGACAGCCACGTCAATTCACATCTCTCAATTCCCACTCAAGTTCCCTATATCTAAAAATATAATGCTTTCCTTTAAAAAAAAAAGACAATGGACATAGTATTAATGATGCTACTGTGATTGCTAAGTATCTGAACTAACCCCAGCTGTGTGTCATGTTACACAGACAACAAGTCCAACTATTCACTTTAGAACTGAGAAAAACACTACAAGGTCATAGTCTTGCAAGGCACCCCGGGTCTTACTGGTTGACCTGGGTCAATAGCTTGCACAAATCACAGTTTATAGAATGTTGTTTGTGAGGCCACTGCAACTAATCCTTTCTGACATGAGAAGCAGACTTTCTCATGGATAATCATGTTGCTTAAATTTTGCATGTGTATATACATATACCTAATATATTTATACACAATGTGCAATAAAACCTCCCCTTCCCCCTGAGTTGTCCAATTGTTAAGGGCAAACAGAAGCCCACTGGTCTACATGTTCTGGAGATCTTCCTAGAATGAAAAGACCTCTTAAATATTTTGGTAAATTATCAAAGAGATAGCAATATGAACATTATGATATAGTGAATGAAGCTTTACAAAGTAAATATGTTATTTCACAGTAATAGTTGTAACATGTAATAGCTCTACTATACAATATTTGATTTTTTTATTAGCTGAATGGGCTATTTACCTTCATTCTCAGTAAGATCACAACCATATTATGTGCCTTTCTTATCACATGGCACCTCTACTTCATATGCACTTTCCATCTGTGGCTGCACATGGACTCCCCAAAGAAGTCCCAGCTATTTCCTGTACATGCAAAGGATGAAGGAAGCTAAGAAATCTGATGTCCATTGCAGCTGCCAAGGCTGAACATGAGTCATCCTTCTTTAAAGGTAATGTTAAAACTTCACTTCTTACAGCTTATGATCATGCATGATAGTTGAGTAAAATATAAGATCTTTCTTCTAATGGTACCAGCATTCAGAAAAAAAGCTTGATGACTTACTGCAGACAGTCTTATTCCAGTCCCTCTAAGAGTGGATAATTTCATTAAGTGATTATTGCTTACATACGCAATTAAGAAGAGAGAAAATATGGACCAACGTGCTTTAAGGGTTTTATATATGAAAAAGTTGATCTTAGAGTTAATATGACATATGACAAGCAATTAGGCTAACCAGGCCATGACTAGAATTCTACCATATGAGAGCTTTAAAAAAAACCAAAAAAGCCAAGCTAAGCAATAACATTTTTCATAGATACAGGATTTTGTCAAAAGAGAGCAAACTAATCACAAATAATGTGATCACAATAATTTTGAAATATAAACCACTTTCTCTTAAGTAAATGTAGGGAATTTAAACTAATGCAACAAATCTACCCCAGAACTCCCTTCTTGCAATTTTAAATAAAGAACCCCCTGAACCATAAACCAAGAGTTAATAAGTGAACAGAGACATGATCAGTAGTAACTCCTTTTCCAGTAACTTGTAAAAATAACCCAGACAGACAAACTTAAGGAAAAAACAGTCAATAATAGGTCTGATAGAAGCAATTAATTTTAATTATAAAAAAAAAGGAAAACAAGATAACAGTAATATTATTCATGCCCTGGAATTGTATCAGCTGATCTGCTCTAAAGGATATCTTAAAAGTCTACCAACTTCAGCAATACTTGTTAATTTCAATAGAAGGGTAAAAAAATTAAATTCTTTTCCCCTACTCTGTGGATTCTCACCTCTCATTATCTCTTCCTTGATATTTTATATCTCATAGTATTTATGTCTTTTCAATTAACTCATATGTCCCCTAACCAGATGTCTAGGAAACTGTTATTTACATCCACGCAGAATCCTCATACAGCAGCGGTATAAAGGATGACTTTAATGAGTCAATGCCAATTCAGACATAAAAATATTTTTCCTAATTTATTTAGATACTTGCCCAAAATGGTGCACACCTGTTTTTATATGCATAAAATCATAGATAATTTTAAATTTACTTCAGGAACCATGGGCTTTCTATCTGCTGTGTTCTCAGTTTTTAACAGCAAATTATGACAAGAAAGGGCACAAGAATCATAACAGAACTATTACAATTCAAAAAGAAAACTAAGTCCTAAGATGATAAGAATCACAGCAAGGTGTATAATTAAGAGTGGCTATAACAACAACATATAAATTAGATAATTATGGATTAAGCAATCCCTTGGGGGATTCTCTCTTGCCCTAGAAAACGTATAACAAGCTCCTTAGATAGAAGGCAATAGCTATTAAGTATTTGAGGGAGAAGTAAGACTATAAGGAAAAACAAAAGGAAAAAAAAAAAGAAGACACAGCAAGATAAAAATCCTAATTTACAATCTAAAGATGGCTCTCATTTTTGGTAGTTTATTTTAATACACTTACGGGTCCAGTTTTCCCTCATTAAATCTGCTGACATCTGTTGGCTAAAGAGCGCATGTCAGATTATCCAGAAGTGCAAGATCAAATAAACATGAGCTGCTTCTTAAGGTGACAGTAGGGAGATAAAAACACTGCAGGCGATTACCAGAAACGTACTTTTTGTTGTTGTTGTTTCTTACATCAATGTAATAATCCCAGGTGTCCTGGACACCAGACATACAATAATCTTCATAAATCCTAATTCAAAGCCATACCATCTGTCAAAAATATTTTTTATGTCTCCTAATAGATATGCTACATAATCGCTCTCACAGTAGGGCAAAAATTCATGGTTGCACTAATCTGCTTTACCAATGGAATAGCTCATTATCAAAAATAAGCCCACCACATTATTGGGGTTTCTAGAACTCTTCATATATCAAAACTAACCTTTCCATTCTGCTATTTTCTATTACCTCAAATTCCCAATGAAAGCAGATGAAGATTGAATTATCTGGAAATTGTACAGTAATAATGGAAAAATCACAAGCATAAAAACATCTCAAACCATAGTGTCTCTTTCTATTATGATTGTGTTGCAATTAAAATTAGAAGCTTTGTATTTCATGGTCACTAATTTACTAGTTTAGTCACTAATAAGACTAATTTAGGTTCTCGGCCCTGCAGAGCACTAAGCATTTTGGACCCAATCCAGAAAAGCACTTAAATGTGTGTGTGACTTTTAGTTCATGAGCCTGAAGCAACTTCAGAGGGATCAGACATGCTTGATTAGGCCCAGAGCACTCATTACCCTGCCGGACAACACGTTCCCCTCGGACTGACCAGCGTCAGGAGACGACCCTCCCAAACCGCCGTCCGTACTTATGGAGATGGAGAGGACACTCCATATGGGATTGTTCACAGCAGGAGCTTCTGTCTGAAGCAGAAGACAGAATGTTTGGGCTAAAGCTGGCCTTTGAGAACACCCTTCCTCAGAGAAGTTTTTAAATACCTGCAGTTCCCCTAGCATGCATGCAGTATCCAAACACCTGAAAACAACGCCGACTGAGGTATGGCAGGCATTACAAGAGGTTCTGTAACACGTTCCCAGTTGTGGCCAGATGATCTTGATGTAAACTTTTATTTCTGCATTAGTTTAAAAAATTTATACAAGATTATACAAAAGTACACACTTGACAATGCAGTGATTGTACAGCAAACAAATCCAATTGTAACTAAAAAAAAGGGAAATTCCAAAGATGGTGGCCATTACCAAAGAATACCCCAGAAAATAATTTCTTCAAAAAATCAAACTCAACTTCATTTCCCCTTTGAAAATCCATGAACAAAGTATTACTTCATTCTTCTTTAAATCACATTTCCAAAAGCACTTCTCATATTCCACAAAGTTTATATTTAAAAAGTAGTGAAAAAGTTTATATTTAAAAATAAAAGCAGGTTTCCAGCAATTGAAAGATGCGGTTGATGAACTAAATGCTCTTTTGTTAAGTTCTGCATGACAAGTATCTGATGCCACTTTGCAGTCTAACAGCTATATTTTAACATACTGTTCTATGATTATCAAGAATTTGTGTTTTAATACTAACAAGGTTATTATTTCAATTGTTGTTCTATGTCTCTATGACATATTGAATATGTAATGCAATGCTTTTCCACTTTCCATAGATAGGTAAAGTTCTCCCATAAATTTACAAAAATATACTCACCACTGCAAGGAGGAATATTGCTTTCCTAATGGCCAGAATTATCCATTTAATTTCCATGATTCACAATTATTCTACTTAGTTTGAGAAATTGAGAATTCCTTTGAGCAAATGTGAAGTCCAAATACTGAAATCTAGACTGGAATGAATTGGCTAAATACTACCGAGTGCTGGATCTTAATTTAACTTATTCTGTCACAAGCCAGTTCATATGAGTATTTTTATGACATGTAAGTATTGTAATAGAAAGTTGAAAATAAATCTTTGTTTCATTTTCACTGTAATATCTGCAATTTTATTTTGAAAACTTTGTTTCTTCTCTCTAACTCATAAAACTTAAAATCTATACAAGTTCCTCTTTTCCTGAAATTCCAAAGAACTGAACAAAGCACTGAGGCTGCAATAACTGGCAGTTCACCATCCCCAGCAAGAACATCCTGTTAAGGGAAACTACATTTGTCCAGTAGGTAACTACAACATCAATTAATTACACTGCCCAGATCTGCAGGACTTCAGTTGCAAAAGACCCTGGCTCAGACATGCATGGATCTAAAGTCAGACTCAAACTTTGCAATTAGTTGGAACTAATTCATACTTCCACATTATCAGAAGGTAAACCACTCATTAATTATGACAAATTAAAGATTTCTGTATAGGACACAGTTTTAAATTTTAAATTAAAAAAGAAGACTACAGGCCATACATACATACAGACCACTCTTAGATATGGAAAAATTGTCACACACACCTCTACTATACCAAGGGACTTAGCAATAATAAATATTGAAACAGCATTGAAAAGAGACAGACAGACAGACACATATCTCACCAGTACCAAGGTGAGATATGGGAAAAAGAGAAAGGATAGGTTAACCAAAAAAAAGAAGCACCATAAAAGCACAAAAAGTCCAAGCTAAACATCTCTCAGTCACCTTCCAAATGTCTAAAATTATGTGGCAATGGAAAACAGGCTCATACTTGGTACAAAAACATTTTCAGAGTACATGGAAAAGAAAATATGTGTACAGCATATGCAGAAATATTCTGAAAAGCCCTCGCCTGTAAACATGTATAAAATAAACTAAAGAAAAAGAAGTTCAGATTTACAGCCACACAGTAGAGAAACAGAAAGGTAACACACAATAAAGACTCACACGTTTACAACGTTACTCATAATGGTACTTGTGGAAATAGCTGACTTATGTAAATGTGTGACATTTTCCATCACTACTCACCACATTAATGCTTCTACGCAATTCATTAACGTTCTAGCTACAGTTTCATGCTTGCACAATTCAAATATAAAAATAAGATATTCAACAATACCATACAGCCCAGCCTTCTGCTATTTCCTTTTCAAATCCACAGCAGTGGGCTTGATATTATTGCCATCTAATTAGTAGCAGTGCTGCTTTTATGATAGATGACAATGAAGGCTGAGAGCCACTCAGCCAATGGAAGATGTGAATGTGGTGAAACCATCTTCTGCAGGACATTCATGTTTCTTAAATGAGCTGCTATGGACGTTTCATCATGTGTGCATAAGGAAATAGTCTCCTACCTGTGGAGGTTGATTGTACATCGGTCTGGTCTCCGGAAATGAAGTTTTATCCTTTGAGTCTCTACTTTGATCGTCAACTGTGTCACCTGCCAAAGTAAAAAAAACCCTTTTAAATCACTAAAATCCTTCATCTTTTACTCAGAGTAAGAAAACCCCTTCAGTCTTCCTAAAATCAAATTATACCCTGAGAAAGGGGGACTCTGTTGCCACATTTCTATTTACAATTTTGAACACGAGTAAAGAGAAAAACATTGAGAAGTATCTACAAAACCCAGGAACAATTCTGTGTCAATTATCTAAAGGAAAAAATCCACGGGGAAAAAAGGGAGAAAAGAAAAAAGCAGGCCCCTATTTTTGCACACTTTAGGACCATTAAGTTCTAATAATTAGCAAAGGGTCCATAGCAGTGTGACTATGTAGTGTAAAGGAGATATCAGGTCCATATCCATCACATCCCAGTCCAATGTCAGGCTAGAAGCATTGTTACTCTATCCTCATTCATAGCCTCATTTCCACACAGTTGATATCTGTGCATGAGTGCAGAAAGAGAGACAAAGCATTCTGAGAAATGGCTGATTTTGACTCTATGGGGACAAAGACTGCTTGGCAGGCTGGGCACTGATCTCCTCCTGTTGCATACACGTGGCTACCTCTGCCCAGGATTTTACTGAGAAGACACAATTCAGTTTATCCCAAAAGCTGCAGCTGGTGCTGATTGAAAGATGGGCAGATCACTGCAATAAACTAGAGACAAGATTATTTTCACCTTTATTTTTAAGACAGAAGGTACATTATCAATTTTATTTAAAAGGTAGAGGTAGTAAAAAAAAAAAAACAAAACCAGAATTTGTTTCTCAGATGTTGGAAAACAAACATCCACCTATCCTATCTTCTCCAATTTTCTTTGTCAATGGGAGAGTGTACCAGAAGTTGTAAATATTTTGCAGATTATCTCCTTCTGCTGTTAGTACTAGTCAGTAAATAGTTAGCAAGAGCACGCAACTGAGAATGATTAAAGATTTAGTTACATAATTCTTACACGATTTTATTTGAATGCATACTGCTTTCTGTAATGGAGTACTTTGAAAATCTGTATCCTTAAAGAGTCCTGCAGCAACAATTCAAAATGGAAAGGTTCTAGTTACTGTAACTGTTAACTTCTTTGTCAAACCAGTAGTTCTGACTCTCCTGTTCCATTTTCTCCAGAGGTTTACTTAGAGCCTGTGCACCAGGCAGAAGCCTTTGGAAACAGCAGCCAGCTCCTGCCCATTACGCTGGAAAGCCAATGACACCCAGGTCCATGCATGTTTGTTCCATACTGTCATGGACCCCCAGGTCTAACTGGTCAGGTCCCTCAAGTACAATGCAATATTTGGTAAAGTTTTCTATGAAAACAAACACTAATATCTAGTCATTTTGTCTGCTTTTAATACCCAAGTATTATTCCTAGCAGTGTATGCAGAGAATCATCATCATCATCATCTTTGTCACGGGTCTTTAATGCCTATTAATTTCATTATTGTCTACACTTTCCAAGACCTTTTCTGGAGCTGAAAAATGCTTCTTAGTAAACTAGTAATTCTCTACATAAAATACTTCAAAGCACTTGTATTCGCAAGAGTTCTTAAAAAAAAAAAAAGGAGGGGTGTGGGAGAGCAAAGGAGATGGGGATTCAGCTAATCTTCCATTCCACTCCCAGTACCTTGAAAAACACAATTTGTAAGCACCTATAAGATAATGAGGTAAATAACAGTCATGAAAATCACTAATATTAAACAATTAGTTTACATCTGTAATGAAGCAGAGGCCTGCAAACAAAAATTATTACAACCCTGCCTCAGGGAGGTGTAAAAATGGTTAACAGATACACAAAGAGGGCAGTAAGGCATATTTTTGGTACACTTGCTGTGGATGAGACTGCAAACCAGTTTAAATTGTAACAAATTTAGGCTAGATCAGTTTCTCCAGGAGTAAAACTACTTAAACACTTTGAACAACCTAAGGAAATGGTTTCTCTAAACAGTGGTTAATCTCCAAAGGACTTCAGGGATAGGTTGAAGAAACATCTGTTGTGAATGGTTTCAATCATGCCAAGACAAGAAGGATGAATGACCCTTTTGTGTTCCATTCTAGTCCTGCATTCCGTGAACAATGCAGGAGGAAAGACTCCACAGGATACCCCTTCCCAAGATCAGGGAACTCAGCTGTCTGACGAAGACTTGTGAAGGTGCAAGTGGACTGCAGCGAGTTGGACAAGGACTCACCGAGCGCGTAAGGGCAGCGCTGTGTGGGCAGTCGCTATCAAAGGGACATACTGGGGGAAGTTGGGTGTTTGCATAAACACACTGAAAGAGTTACACCAGAGATCCAACAAACACAGGAACCAACGTTTTACTCCTTGTTTTTACAAACCATTCCTGAGAAAGCATTCAGAAGTTTTTATATTAAAAAAAGCACTAAGAAAACCCAATTCATGTGTGTTAATGCTATCCAGAATATACCTTTTCCCTGTGATTAGTTTTCCTTAAGATGAAAAGTCTTGGTTTGTGATCAGCACCAAAAGGTCAAAAATGATCACAAGAAAGGAAGAATAACTCATT
Source organism: Dicrurus megarhynchus (assembly GCA_013399195.1). Classification (NCBI taxonomy): domain Eukaryota; kingdom Metazoa; phylum Chordata; class Aves; order Passeriformes; family Dicruridae; genus Dicrurus; species Dicrurus megarhynchus. Next base: position 932,287 of record VXAD01000744.1, read on the forward strand.
TAGAGAGAAATGAAATTTTTTACTTAGAACTTTGTCATCCAGTTCCCAAAGTTCACAAGCTCTTAAGGAAGCCAAATGTAGGAAGACCTACAGTGTTTCACAATTCAAATTGCCTCTGTAAAACTGCACTTTAATGCAGAGTTTTGCTTTGTTAAAAAAAAAGAAAAAAATAAAAAATGGGGAAACACCAATACCTTGCCAAATTTTCAGGATAAGCCACGACTCTTTGTATAGACTTCTATTATTTCAGTTAATGGAATTATAACAGTGATAGGCAGCTGCCAAAGACACCAAGCTAAGACATCCAATAGGATGGAATAGTTTTCCAGATAAATTGGTATTTTCAGTGTACTTCTTTCACTGGTTCCTATCTCAAATATTCAAACAGATTAGTCATCCTTATTTCTACTAGCTCAAATAATTAATTAACTGTGACATACCTCCCCAGCTCTATCAATTCCCAACCCTATCCAGCTTGCCATAGCTGATTCATCTTGTTTAGCCACCGACATTTTTTTTTTTGTTGTTCAAAATACCTTGGTTTCCCATTGACCTACAGTCTAAGCTCTTTCCTTTACCGGAGGTCATAGTTTGTCTTCCCTCTTCAGGCTCAGCCTTCAAAATTCTTCCCTCTGATTTGGGTTTTCCTCTTCTCCTCTGCCACCCTGCAATCTCTTCCTACCCACCTACCACTATGTGAGGAACGGGAATGATGCCAAACACCCAACAGACAGACATCCATGAGAGCACAGACCTTTGGGTGCAGGATCTATGTGGGTTCTTTTGAGCACTTCAAACATTCTGCTTGATAGCTTTTGACTGGGGAAAAAACCCAAACAACCAAATCACCCCTCCTCTCCAAACAATGGGAGAAAAACCCCCACAAACAAACCCAAACAAGTCCTCTTACACAATCTTGATGTAAATAGGTATACAATTATATTTTTGCCAATTCAGTTTGCTAAGCAACTGAAATCTGGCTCTGAGAAAAGATCACAAATACATGACCTTAGTAGAAAGGGCCCCCATAAAGTCTTCCATCAGAACTGCAAATATGTTCATAGATAAGGGCAGGGACCATGGTAATCACCTAGCCTAACCTAACCTCCTGTAAAAATATAGGGCGTAAGATTTCTTGAATTAATTTGTTTGAACTAGATCAACTTTAAAGCTGTATTTTAATCAGGAGATAAAAGACAAAATTATTTGTCTTACAAAACAATTAGATTCTGGCTCATACACTCCTTGGTTTAAGCACTGTGCAAATTTTAGTCATAAAACTCTAGAAAATAAATCTAAGTCATATATCAAAAAATGACAGACTGTTTAAAGTCTATAAGAATTAGAAATGAAGGGCACTTCATGCAGTGTAATGTAGTTTAAATATCAGTAGCATAATCTGTAATATGCAGAACATTACTGGGAAAATTTATCAGGAAAAAATAATCGTGCTCATTGCTGTAAAATATTCCCTTCCTTACCAATGGGAAAATATTTAAAGTTTGAAAAGAAAGTAGTAGGCATATTTATCCTACTGTCCAGATAAGTTTGTATTTCAAATCCTCAGTCTTGGGAGGCTGTTTTTAAGTTATATTACGCCTCTTCCAGGCCCAAATAATCAGTGTTGCACTGAAAGGTCAGACATACGTTTCTCCTTTCACTAAGCTGGTGCTGGATTTACACCAACATTCTCTAAGTTCCACTGGTATCTTTTTCCAAGATCTGCAGCCAGGTGTTACACAGGAGAGAAATACCCAGTCCAGTCCTCAGTATGTACTATGTATATCCTCCCTCAGAACTCAGAGTTTTTGGTGTCTTCAGAAATCTGCATTCAGCTGCCTATCTGGACCTCAGCGAACTCTCATATAGAAAGGTTCAACCACAAGTTTGGCTTCTACTCAACAAGGAAGTGGTGTTTCTATTTATACTCTTTCCTCTTCCAGCATTTTGTTAACCTCAAGCTGTGTAGTCTCTTGATCAACAGACAGCATTTAAAAGCATAGCCCACCCTCAGTTTAATAAATTAAAACCAATTGTAAATGTATTTTAGAGTCTTCTATAATGTAGACTGCCATTTGTCCTGGTCTGTGCAAAAATCCTGTGAGACACTGAAGCACGTACAACACAGCAAGCAGTAACTAGCTACCAAATACATGGATTTTCAAATGTCACCTTCAGCTTCAAAAGGAAGACAGCTATTTTCCATTATACTTTAGTTAGTTGCTTAACCCTTGTTGCCTGTCATTATCTTCTATATTCTGCATAGAGGTGGTAAGAACAAAGAATATTCTGGCTTCTACTTGGCAGCAAAAAGACAAAGTTTTAAGAGAGGATTAGTAAGATCTGAAAACAGGAGAGATTGACTCTGCGGAAGCATCAAAGTTTTACTACAGTTTCTTTTCCCTCTTTCTTACTCATAAATCTTCCCCTCTCTCCTTGAGATAAGGAAGAAAGGCCAGACACTGCAATTTTAAATTACCCTGCTCCAGGATAAACTAGCAGAACTTCAGGCTTCAGTCCATCAATACTGACAGTGCTTTCAATCTCAGGAGGTATTTAGGAAGTATTGTAATTCCCTCTCAACATCTGAGTCTCGGCACTCTCTGTGATCCCACTTCCATGCAACGGGGCTTGATAGCACCACTTCTTCAAGTCCTGCTCTCCTCTCAGCCTCCAGGTCTTTCAGCAGGGATGAAATGTGTTTCTGCTCAGTCTCTTCCAGCCTTGCTTGGTTCTCCAGCACTCACTTCCAGGGTCTCACAGCTTCCACTTACCAGCCAGTTACTAGCCAGTGAGTGAGCTGGGGACTGCACTGCAGTGGTGCCAAGGAACCTTGATGGCAGTACCCCAAACAGAGAATTGTGCTGATTTTATGGGATCTAGACAACTAACAGAAGACAGGGAAGACAAAGGGAAGACCCTTAGAAGCACTGAATAGTTTGGGTTGGAAAGGAGCTTTAGAGATCACCTATTCTACCCGCCCCGAATGGATTGTACACAATAAGCTGTAAGTAACTTAACAGTTTCCATTGGTGATCAACACACCATTCAATGATCCATCAGAATCAGATAAGTCACTGGCCAGTTTGCTGTCCTCTTCAATGGCACAGAGGAGACATGGATGAATAGTTGGTTCCTCCATTTTCTTAATAGAGGGACTACCACTCAGTCTAGTATTAGTGGTATAAAACTACATACTAATACTCATTATCTTCCATGTGTACATGGCCAAGACATAATAGCTTTATAAGAATATATATAGTTGGTAAAACAATGAAGTCATCCTAGTTTCAGGTCACCTCATCCTGGTTTCATATTAAAGCTTTTCATAATCAACAGCAGTTTCATTTCAACAAGCTAATAATATCCCGTAAAAAAACCCAATATATCAGCAGAAAGATTCTCCACAGCTGCAACTTCCAGCAAAACAAGAGTTTAAGAGTTTATGCTGCATAAGGGTGAGTGAGAAGGAAGTCTGTGTAAGTCCATGCTAAGGCAGAGGTCTGGTAAGTGTTTGGCAGCCTTACATTGAGTTTCAACAGTGCATTAAGAGGTCCTACAAATAAATCTTTGATTGGGAGTAGAACTTAACCAGTATCTTCTCTAGTTCTCCTGACAAACCACAAGAAAAATCTATATAAACCCTGCAGTGAGAATCCTGAAACTCTGATTTCTTCAAACTTTTAAAAGGCAGGGGGGGAACTGTAACAAGGTAAACATTACCCTGAATGGTTTTGCATTTGCAGACATGAAGCAACAAGGTTCGGTCCTTTCCCAATTAAGAAGAATAGCAAATCCAGCTACAGCACATGCCACTGAAGATTATGGGAGTGGCACTCCACACTGCCACCCAGTCTGATTTTGGTGTCCCATCTTTATGCAGGCAATCTTAACAGAGTCTCCATGTTCCTAAACAATTCTGTCAGGGTTTTCTCAACCTGCATCCTACTATCAAGATCACAGTGAAACCACAGATTAAAAACTTCCTTATGAAAAATTTTGTTTCCCCAAACAAAAACTTTTCAGAAGATAGCAATAGAAAAACAATATGAGAGGTTCCTGTAGAGTTTCCATATCCCAGATCTACATACTTTTAAGTTTGCAAAAAGTGTTTTATTTCTGTGCTTGTCTGTATTTCCAACTTCTTAGAAGTTTTGACTTCTTTCAAAGCTTTCCTAAATTCTAAAACAAAGGACCCTTAGAGTTTAGATCTAACTCCATCTCCAGCCACTTCGCTGAGTCTAAATCATTCCAACTCCTCCGACCCCCACTGAAAAGGCTCTCTTTTAAGAGGTGCCCAACTCCTTCAGAAAGCTGGTGAATCCAAAGCCAAAGTTTCATAACAAAATTTTGGTTGGAAGGAATCCTGGAGATCACACTAGTCCAGCCTCCAGTTCAGCACAGGGCTAACTTCAAAGTGGAAGAAACTACGTACCTGAGGTTGTCCGGCTGAATTTTGAGGCTCCAAAGTTGGAGACTCCTCAGCATCTCTCATCTCTCAGTTTTATCTATCCCTCTACTGTCTGTTACCTCCAGGTTCACAGTCACATTCAAAGCAAGCTGTAGGAATATGTCCATGAGCCACATGTTATTTTACTTTGGTTTTGAGTTATGAGACTTTCATGTCAAGCATAAAGAAGTGCCAGGAATTAATCTCATTCTGATTTTCTGGTGTGATGTATCCATGCAAGTACTTTTCATCCCTTACGTGTGCATGCCAGCCTTTCTCAGTAGTCCACCGAAACACTGAACCCCCTCACCACAGCATATAGTTCCCGAGATCTTGTTTTTCCATTTTGCTATTTGGAAATTCTGTTCTAGAGTTCATTACCTTAGATGCTGCCGCACCTTTCTTATCTAGTTGTGCTATCAGAGTGAGCAAGTGATGTGACTTACCAGCTACTCAATACAACCTTACGACTGAAGCAATCAACAATGTAGATCCAAGTAAGGGCTTATGAAATGTTCAGTCATTTTATAAGGAAAAATTTGAAAGAAAAAGCTAAACAAGAGAAATGTACATCCTCTAAGTCGTCTGACCTAAGATTTGTGCTTATCTGTGTGCGTGTGCCAGTGCCTCAGGGAAACCTCGAAACTATTCACTGCCCTTCCGATGTTCAACTGATACTGTGTGGATAAGCCCCCAGCATATCCATTGTATGCAGGTATTTATCATGAACATTGGCCCTAAAAAAAAATCAGCAAATCTGCCTGGAAGGCATAGAACAGATGCCATAGGCCAGTCTCTTCATGCATTAAGTCACAGTTCTTGACATTCCTAGAGAACCTCTAAATCTTCCTGTCATTCACTTCATCTGTCAGTTAAGCCCCTCCTCCTCATAGCAAAACAAATGTAATCTTCGAAGGCCAAGTGAATCACACCCTTCTGGGCAGCAAACCATTTAATCTACTTTTTTGAAAAGAAAAGTTTTATAAACTGATTAGCTCTCTTTTTATTTTAGACATAATCATTCAGTGATACCTGATGGTCATGGTCATCTAGACCAGCTCAGTCATCCCATGGAACAAGTACATTGTTCTAAGACTAGGAATAAATCAAAAAGTCACTTAAATTTTTAGATATTTAGAACAGTTTAATGTTAATTCATATAATCTCTTTCCACTTCACTCTCAAATCTGCTTCCAGGTACTGGAAGATGTCTACACTTCACATAATCCAATTTCGCTGTGTCAATAGGCTGGTGTGCAACAAGTGCAAAAGAAGCATCAGGTTGCAAGCAAAATTTTCCTCCAGGATTACAACCTCCCACTAGATTTTTTTTCCAAGGGACAGAGATAAAGACAATATTATTTCCCTTTATTTGTTCTGTTTCTGTTGCCTAACTTTCTCTTGTTTACCTTTGAGAGAATATAACACTCACGATGTTCAAAATCCTTCCTGCGTTTTCTTATTTTGCTTATGAGGATGTTAAAAAGTTTAATCTCAAAACAATAAAATTCTTTACCTCCTCAGTTCCTGATGAATGGTAAAAGGCTTTGGGGAAACATCAGTAATAACAGCAAACTCAGAGGAAGACAATAGCACAGCTGACACAGAGTAGTGCTGGCAAGCAACCTCCCCTTTAACATGTTTTAGCAGCATCATTTCTTTGTCACTAGTTAATCCAACCTATAAAACCTATCTCAGATTACAGGCTCAGTTGGTTTCTAAAGGTAAATATATATTATAATATTCCACTTTTCACTATGAAATTAAGATTATTTTTGTACCCTCACTTAACTATGACATTAAAACTCCCCTCCTCCTGTTATATTCATGATGTGGTTCTAAAGGCAATCCTGTCCAGAAAGCAAACAGCACACACTGGAGCCCACTTTGATGAGGACAAAGATTTTCCTAGCACTGCTGTGGTCTGCCTGTTCAGTCTCTTGGTTACACTGGGTAACTTGCATTTCAGTAGGCCCAACATGTATTAAAATTATTTGCCTGTCAAAAACCAAGGTGCTGATAGCCTGATATTTGCATACAAAGCTTGCTACAAAAATGTAAATTATGTTAGAAAACAAACAATGCAAATTTAAGATGGTTGCCTATGGAATTAGATTTACATGACCCATCTTCTGTCCTTGATAACATAGGAAAACATTGTCAAATGTGGTTGAAACTGGCACAGAGATAGAAGACTTGGAGATATTTAGATATTTACAGAATATAACCATCTGCAGCTGGGTAGTAAAAAGAGACTAGGAGTAATGCCCCAGCTGAAGGAAAAACCCATTGCTCTGTTATTCTTGGCCTGCTTGGTCAATTGGCAAATACTGCTGCGGTTGGTCACTGGGAATGAAGGGAAGGCAAGAGAGGCCACTGTAATAAATCAGGGAAATGCTCAGGGCTGTTCTAGAAGGGTAGAAGGACTAGGAGATCCTCAAGGAGGTCCTTGATAAACTATTCCAGGGAATGCTATGTTTTATTCTCTCTTTATAGCATTTCGGCTATTTGAAACAATAAGTACTTTTTTTTATAAAGAGGAAGAGGGGAAAAATCCCACTTAAAAGTTTGTAAATCAATCATTCAGTCGACTCATATTAGGGCCACTTATATCTTTGTTCCACAGTGCACTGAAATGAACTGATGATCACAAACAGCCTCATCCCAATAACCAGCCTTCAAGCGAGCAGCTGCCTACAACAGTCATGTTAGTTGTTACGAACCTTTTGTCTTCTAGAAGCTCTGAAAGTACCAGAAATCTGAGTTAATACTTCGTGGGAGAAGAATTGATAATAGGACAGAACACTCATTTAAGGTAACTTTTATGTAGCATAGTTATGAGAAATCTCCACAGTAATAATCATTTCATACCCAAGTGCTACTATCCTCTCAGAGATATGGAAACCCCACCAATTCTGAAACAAAGGTAAGCAGAATTAATTTAAAACATAAGGACCACACACAAAGTTATATAGATACCCTGAAACACACTTACGTCTGCATGACATACAGGCACAATACAACTGATGCAGAAAGTTAAATCACAATACCTAAGATTCTATTAGAAGGCTTACTGTGGTTCCAAAAGGATTCCCTCCAATTTTTTTCTTTGGAAGTTATTTTTTAGACAGCAGCCTGGATATCTTATGCCACTGTGACTATATAATGTCAATTCTGAGCAGAAAACCTTATGGTACATCCACTGCTGCTTTTGCATTTCTGACACATGCTTTCAGACTATTCCTGAACAGCATGGGGGGTTTTTTCTCAAAAAGTATAAATTCTCTGGATTTTTTTGTAGTAACAAGCACAACTTTATGAACATACGTAAAAATGGTGCAGAGAGGTTTTGAGTATTTTAAGAAAGGAAAAGCTACAGCCAAAAGAAATCTCAACAAATTATTCAATAGAACAAAATATCTCTGCCTCCATAACTCCTTGAAAAACTGCTTTTGACTTACACTGTTAATTCCTTTATATTAGTACCATCTTCTGATCTCAGACTTACGAAGGGATCTAAAACTAACCAACCAAGTCTCCTCACAAACTAAAACATAAATCCATTTACCCTGTACTCAGAAAGGACAGAAACCTGCACAGTAGCTGATCTTTGGATCAGACCTCTCTCATGAATAACCAGCTCCACACTGATGATTAAAGGACTACTTAATTTTATTTATTTATTTAGAGCACATAGGTCAATAATGTGGATTAACTAGGATTAAAGTGTTATTTTCTGCTAATTTTTGTGCTTTAAGCTGGTTTAGTATTTCTAGGAACTTTATTCTAAAGCCAGCTTTGTAGAAGAAACTGCACCACAGAGCTTCTGGATTACTCTTGACTTGTGTGTAAACAAAATGGAAACGTTCACTTCAACATGTTACTGCTAGATTCCTTGGTTTTAAAGGCAACAACACAAATAGTATTAAATATTCACAGATTTTTAGTATGTCTGGCTCCATTACTTAAAAACCTTTCTAACTATTCAATTGCATTTTTGCATTACACAAACACGGTAGTGCAGATCTGTTAGGGGAAAAAAAAAAAAGAATTATCACCACAAAAAAGAACTAGAATAATTCTTTATAAGTATCCAAAGAGCAGGGCAGAAGTTATTTTGGGGAAGAGAAAAAGAGATGAATAAAAATTCCTGAAAAGAGGAATTTGCTTTACAAACTCTAAAAAAGCCCCACCACATTAAAATATCCATTTACAAAGACGTAAGAGCAACAGAGTAAAAGTCCAGCTGATACGTTTTTGGCTGTATCATTCAGTGAAATGCCCAAATGTTTGCATGTACACCAAAAAGTGACATTAAAGAGATTTATGGGTTTTTCTCTTTGCTTTGTGGGCAAAGAGAAAAACCCATAACAATTGTGCAGTACTTGAATAATTAATTTTAAAGAAAAAATCTGCCAGGACTTTGTACTATATTCTTTTTATATGTGGAGAAAATGAAGAAGTCAGAGCAGCTGTAAGTTTTATCATCAGCTGTTCATGGTGTGAAACTGAGGGCTACGAATGCTTATGTTAAGTTATGCCTACACTGTAAATCAGTGCCTTCCCTAAACTCTACATTGAAATGGAATTTTCCAGATGAATATTAAACATTTCAATTTGTAAAGAAAGCAAAGCCAAAACACTCATGTAGGATCATGCCAGCTTCAAGAGCACAAAGGCAGATGGGCAGTTTTCAAAAAAGAGCATTTCTTTTTTCCTGAGATGGCAACCACCCACCCACTTCTGCAGAGGCCCTGGGGAGCTGAAGGGGTGAGCCACAGTAGACTTCAAACTCTGCAGCCAAGGTTTCAGTGGAACTCCAGGCTTATGGGCACTTAAGATCCATGGTGATGTGTAAACTACATTAACAGGAGCTCCCAGATCTTCTGATAAAAACTTCACAATGTGCAGAGGTGAAGGACCACGGTCTGGCTCAGGCTTTCAAGCTTGCAACACTCAGTAGACTAGAAGTACAAGTGTTTCTGAGTTCCTCCAAATGCAACAGGCAAATTGTCCCAGAAACTAAAGTACAAAGTTTTCCAGGTTCTGTGGCTCCTTATCCACTTGCTCAACATCAAGTTCCCAGACAGGTCCACCCTGCACATGTAATTTTTCTCCAGAACTTTTTCATGCAATAACATGATTAGAATAGAATAAGTATCTGTTTCAAAACACTACACACTGAAAACAGACAAGGCCACCCTACAAAAACAAACTGCGTTCAGCTGGTAACTCCCTTCTGGCTACTATTTGAAGAACTGTCAGTCAACCTGTAGTGTGAACATTATTACCTAAGGGTGAGCTTTCACAACATGGCTGAGTCAGGCTAACAGCGCAGTGCTGCCAAAAGGAACAGTCCTGCCTCTCCTCTCAGTATGGGTGCTCCTGCTCTTTCCTTTGTGGCGGCCCCCAAATTCTCCCAAATGCTTGTGAGCCACCTGAGCTCACTGAACTGGCTAACAAAAAGATACATACATACTCCCTATTTTGCTGGGTTAGTTTTCTGCCAGTTTAGTGAGCTAAATCAGAGACGTCAAATGAGCTGGCAGAGCTGGCACATGAGTGATGGAAAGTAATCCTGCTTCCAGGAGCAAGACGCAGGGTGCTCCTTTCTTTAGACAGTTAAGTGGCTCAGCTGCCCTGTGGAAGCCTACCTATCACATAATCAGTCCTGCTTTCCACCATGAAAGGGCAGGAGGCAATATTTCAGATCTAAATGTAGTCTTCACTCCAGACATAAGACAAATAGAAAGTTTCAAAGGTGTGCTAGACGTCACAAATCAAAAACATGAAGAAGTTCTTAAACATAGGAAAAAAACCCAAACAAGTTATTATATAAGGAAATGCTCATTTTTGTGATTACCAGTAGGCAGTAGGAAACTAAAGATTAATACATATTCCTAGTTTTCCTCCTTTTTTTTTCTAAGGGTTCAACAGTGCAACTAGTTTTCTGTCTTTTGCTTTCTCCTCATGAGAAAGTTGCATTCATTTTCACTCCATCAGCCCCAGGGAATCAGACACTTAACTACACAATGCTGAGTTGCTGTGTTCAAGGAGCCCTCTGTGGATGCAAACAGTATTAGTCTGGATGACAGCTCTTTAGGGACTTCCATAAACTGGTTTGAAAAAATACCACTGACAAAATCATTTTATGAAAAATCTAAAATCTGGCTTGGTCAATGCAAAGAATCCATCCAAGTATTTGAATTTCTTGCAGGTATTAAAAAAGTAGGTGAGGTCACACAATTTTTATAAATTGTTTAAGATGCACTGACATGAACCCTGAACACAAGGAATTTTGTGAAGATGGACCCGAAACAGTCATACTGATATTCTTCTCCATTCCTAGCCATGCTCCTTATCACCTCCTCTCTGAACTCAGTACTCAGAGAAAAGCACAGATCAACAATGTCGCCCTGATGTCTCCCTACAAAACAAGCCAATGAACCAACCCATCCCATGCACAAAGGGCTGTGTTACCACATACTGATTCAACTGGCTGCAAATTGGCAGATGAAATTCTAGGTCACAAAGACCTGTACTCCTGTATCTGATAGGTAGCTGCTACAGTACATTAATGATTTTTCACAAAACAAGAGAGAATTAAGTTTCCATGATGCAGTTACTGCTTTATGTGTGCTCTACTCAGGAACATGTCCTGTATTCAGATCACACTGCAATTTGCCCACAATCATCACACAGCCTGATATGTAGAAAAAAACAGAAGGAAAAAAATCCAGGGCCATAAACAACATGACACCATTTTCTTTCCCAAAGACACAGCTTCTCTCTGTAAGACAACTGATTTCATATCTCCTTTAAGAAGAGGTGAGGACAACAGATTTAGTGCCTGGACTTTTACACACACAAACACTGCAACAGGGCAGAAAATGTACATGGTTGACAAATACTGTCAACATTTGTGACCTCTTTTTCCTGTCCACTCTGAGCTGTTTGCTCCTGCCATTCCCCTCCTCCATTCTGAGGGTAGTCTGGCTCCTTAGGGTGTCCACTCCTCTCTCTAAACCACAAGAATTGTTGCCACTAGCTGAATTTGCTCTCACCTTAGTCCTGGTTCCTGACCTGGCTCCCTATCAGATATCTGAGCGATGAGACACTCAGAGCCAACCGAGCAGCACCAATGCCCAAGGATGCATTTCCATTCATACCTCCCATTTCTGTCTTCCCTCTTGCCATACCTGCTCCATCACTCAACCCCTTTGAACTAATTCACCTTACCACAACAGCACAGCACTAACCCAGAAGAAAGTTCACAAAATTGCAGGAAAATTAAAGAGCGAAAGAGTCAAGTCTGAAGCAGAACAAAGGGACTGGCCCTCCTTCAAGGTGACAAAAGACCAGTCCAGCTACATACAGAGCTAGCCTGAGACAGGGTGGTTTTCTCAACAGAGCAACTATTTCTGCATGCAATACGATCAGTCATGTTTAATTGTTGCCTGAATAAAGGTGATGTTGTGTGAGACCACAAGAGCTCATCTAATCACTCACCACCGCTAAGAAAGGGAATTTCTGTTCCCCTCACTCAAAGGCCCTTCCCTTGCACTGACTCTAACAAAAAACAAACTTTCTGCTTATTAACCCATCTTTTTCTGGGAATTGAGCCAATTGACAAAGTCCAGCAAACACCAGAGCTGAAGCAAAGTAAGATTCACTGAAGTGGAGGAAAGTAGGACCTTTCCTAGATTATCCTCACTTGCAAAACCACTGCTGGCCAAAAAACTCCTAAATGAGTAAAATAAGAAATGGGAGAAGACAACATACAGGATTTTTGCCTTTGAGATGCCCCACACTACTTAACTTTAAAACTTTGTGGTTAGAAAAAACTCCTTTGCATTACTGTTCTGCCCCAAAGGGATGAAATAGGAACAAAGGCCTGAAAAACAAGCAGTCTCAAACTTCCTAAGCAACTTGGAGGTTAAAAGACTGTGCCTGTTGTTTGCCAAAATACAGGTGTAGTGTACAAATGTGGAGAACGTTTTGGGCTATCTTATGGGGAAAGAGGAATAGCTGCAACATAGATCTCTAAGGTAGGAGATCAGGCTCCCCACACAGGTATTGCTACCAGGCTTCCCCAAAAGGTGCCCAGGAGGCACCTATGTTAAACACCTGCTCCGTATCCAGGGAAGCATCTTTCCGCACAGTGAGTAAATTGGAAGAATTGCTCTCAGATGAAGACATCTGAAGTCAAACACTCCTATGAACAACCTAATCCATGATTTCTACACCATCCTCCAACACAAAGAGTACACTAAACCTAGGCAACTGTTCTGAAAGTTTGCCATCAGAAGAAGAGCTCTGTTACAATGAGAAGTTTCAGATATGGGATATGAGCATGCCTCTAAGATCACCCCAGCAACTGCAGAGATTTGGGAAGGAAGAAAAGGCTCTGGCACCTGTTGAAAGAAGGTCTAAGAGAAGTATTCTGAGTTTGTCTTGCTGGAATTTGCTTCTAAAGTAATAAAAAACATTGTGAAGAGTAATTGGATTACAAGTGTGTCCTGAAGGACAATTTCCTTTTCCCTACCTCCTTTTATAATAAATTTACAATTGCAGTTGCAATCAAAAGTAATGAAAATACAATACATCTTTGAATTAGTGTATCTTTATTACTGTCCCAGAATCCCAAATTAAACGCTCAGGACAGACCACAGAAACATTACCACTGTAAAAATAGTCAATCAAACCTTTTCAAAACTTTGTCACAAGAGTTCTCACATTTAAGAAAGGGGCTCTCAGTTGCACAGACACGCTTATAATTACTTTCTTTCACCATCTCACTTCTAATGCTTGTGTGTCAGGTGAGTATATCCAAAGCTCAAATCCCCAGCAGCACACCAGACGATGGAGTCCAGAAAACAACCTGACCACCTTTTGATCTATCACGTGTGAGCTTAAAACATCCCTACCACTGCTCTCAGTGCTCTCAGGGGTCCAGTAGGAACAGGATTATTTCTGATCTCAGCCCACATGGCATGGATTTATCTACCTGTATTAACCTGAGACCAGGCTGTTCTCGTCTGAGGTCTGCATTACCTACAATCCTCATAGCTTGCTTCCCACAAAACTAAGTGTCATTTGTGCTAATCGGTGCTAAGTGAACCAGAAATGAGAGAATGGCAGGGATCCAGCTGACTCATTAATACCAGTGTAATGGATTAACCCTTTTACATTGTCTTCCCACCCCCCCCAATTAGTCAGCATCAAAGAGGTTTGAGACTGCACACACTGGAAACAAAAAATGGGACAAAGTGTTTGAAAACAAAGGAGGACATCTAGGAGCAACATCATATTCTGCCACAAGGCCCCTCATCTTCCTACTACTTGGGAATAGGGATTTTTTTAAAGTTAAGCTAAGCTTTATTCTAAAAGCAGAAAGGAAATAAAATAGCCTGTCTGAAGAAAGTGAAACATTCTGATACATATAATAAATCCATAACAAATTTGTAATGTAAATGAAAAGTGTATAGTTCAGCATGAAATATACAACTACCCACTCCAAGTTCAAAATAGTTATTAACTGTGACTATAAAATTACTACAAAATGTTAAAACTTTTTTTTTTAACATATGGGCAGCACTTTTTGATTTGTGATGCAAAACAAGATACTTTTGACTTAGTCAAACTGCTACTTAGAAAACTCCCTTCTAAAACAAACTGTCAGTCTGAGGTTTTACTTTATACAAGATGGAACACTTATTTTCACAATACTTACCTGCTTGAACAAGTTTTTCTAAATGTGTAACTGCTACCAAAGATTAATGACTCCCCTCGGTGCCTCCAGTGGCCTCCTATTCAATTTGATAAAATACAAGTATCTTTATTTCTTAAAATAAGCATCTGTATGAATGTGTGACATGCATACCTGCATTCCAACAAACAATACGGCCCAGACAAATTTAAGAAAGAGACCTCAACTACATTTGCAATGGTGTTTTCAGAAAAGTGCGGCATTTCTCATGATGCAGTTATATACACACTTCACCAAAACTTGGATTACTGTACTGTATAACTTGAACGCTAATGCTGAAGATTTAAACCCTGGTTTATGCAATGTATGCAAGAACATCACTATACATAAAATGTTTCATCATGTAGTAAATTCTTGCCAGTATAAAAGCTTCTCATCCTTTTAAAAATTCAGTTACAGTTTAGTGAATATGCTGCTTTTAAGACATCCATCCAGCATTTATATTTGCTTCACATAGTCTGTCTCAATTATACTACAGCTGTCTCTCAGGGCAGAGCTGGCCATCTCCATCATGAACAACCACCACAGAATCTGAAGTTCTTGATTAAAAAGCAAATGGTTTTGTGAGCCAAGCTAAAACTACCGCAGCTGCTCCATTTCACAAACCAAGCGCCATTCAGCTGGGAAGAATGGCACCGACTCTGAATTGTTCTTCCTGAGAGTTTTCACAATAAAAACAAACCACACTACTTCCAAATTTTAAAAGACTGGGGGAAAAAAAAAAATAAAAGTCTTCACTATTCTGGAAACAAGTGTTTTCTTTTTACTCAGAGCTTTTGATTTCTACATCAATGTTCCTCTATGAATAAAAAACCAAAACTAAAGCCAACCCCTCCCCCAGGCATGCACACACCACACAGCTTCCTGGAGATGCTGTTAATGACCATCTACAGCAAGTTTGCAGATGTATTAAATACAAATTGCAATGCCTAACTTTAAAAAAAACCCCGACAACCCAAGATACTGCTAATTGATTGATCACTGCTGATGCTGCTAAATATCATATTCAGTGACAGGACAAGGAATGGAAATAATAATAATAACAACAACAACAAAAACAACTATTATTATAATTTTTTATACACATTAACACAATTATAAAAAATTGTAATTTCTTTCATCAAGACAAAATATCAATCAACTGCTGATCCCTTCCTCTCCAAGAATATATATTTCATATTCTACAAAATATGAAATAAAACAATCTTATTTCAGTGAAGGTGCAGCAAATGAAGCTGCAATATGTGTTTTGAATAAAAGCCATGTTTAGTACAACTTATGATGCACAACATCTGTATGTGTCACCTCACTTTTTAGGTAACCATGACAAAATGTAATGTGACAAAAAAACCCAGTAAGACACCCAAAACATACTTACAGAAATGCTGAAATAGAATTTTTTTCTTCTGAATTGAAACCACTTTAATGAAAATATCAGGACCAAAACCTGATTACACAGATTTCCTACAATATCCTAATATCACTTTCTTGGTGGTCAGGCCAGGAAACACTTTGCACCTCAGTTAAATTTTATACTTCAGGGATAGTGAATGGTTAGTCAGATTTTTGGGGTTTAGTTATTTGGCTATATTAAAGTTATTTGATGTCCTGGCTGAAATAAATTGGATGTAGCTAAAAAGAGATCCCATTTTATTTGAATGAAAATATTTGGGAGTTTTCCTCAAGCTCATGTTGACTGACTGATGCAAAAATGAGAACCAAGTCCTTCAAGTTGTTTAAATTCACACATTTCCCAGTAATGGAAAAAAAATCTGAATTGCTTTAAGGATTTTTCTTTAAAATATTGTCTGCAGCTTTCCTATGACTATTTCATTTATTTTGCCTTTATCCATATTGTACTTGAGCCAGATTAGAAACACCAGGCTAAGGATAGACCAGACACTACAGAAGGCTTCACTATATTACAAAAGTTAGCATAAAAAAAGAGTATAACCCAAAAACTTTGTCTACCTATTCATTCTACTTTTAGAAGATGGGAAAGGTTTGATTTTGTATTTCCAAATTAATGAAGGCTTAAAGGTTAGTGAGTGGTTTAGGCTACAAATATCACGGCAACATTTTTAGAATGATTACAAGCAAATTTTACACATTTGTTGGATTTTTTTAAATGAAGTCAGAAAGTAATAACTCAGGGTAATGATCAAACAACACTGAATAACTTTTGAGTATATCCTTAAAAATATCTCAGTATTTTAAGAACCTGGTAGGTTTGACTTTACTAGTCAAGACACTCTATATGAAATGGTTAACAGATTTGTAAATTGTTTTTACAAGATCCTTTTAGTTGGTTCTGTAAACAAAAAAAGGGCGCTCTTAAAGATGAGACAAAGTAAATGTTTGCAAATTATAGTTACTGATTTCAATGGGAACACTACTTTCACTTTCAAAACCTTGTATTTCACAGTACAGAACTGATTTGTTTGGGGCTTTTTTGACTGTTTGTGGTTTTGTTTGTTTTGTTTATTTGTTTTTGTTTTGTTTTTCTTTAGACAAGTCCTGGTTCCTGTCACAAAGTTATTGTGCCACTTCCGAGCTGTTTGGCTTTTGGGTTTGTTTTGTTTTCTTTTTTTAAAGTCTTCGAGGCAGTTAAATTCAGCACAACTCTCCAACTTCTCAAAGCAAAACTATTTGTTTCATTTTGTAGGTTACTCCGTAGTACCTGATGTTCACCGAACTTATGTTCACTTTGGTAAGACTACATTTAAGACAGCACAAGTTGAAAATGGATACTTCTAGGAGCAAAAGTTAACAGCTTGAATCTACATTTGATTTTTGCTGTGCTTCCAGCTTTCAATTTCGCTGCTTGAGAACAGGGAAGTCACAGGCTGTCTGGAAGACCCACAAAATGGCAAGGAAAAGTCTGCAATTTGTTACTGCACCCACCAAATCCAGGCCAATGGATCTGACGCACTGGTGTTCCCCAGCCCTTCCTCCGACACGCAAATGTTTCTGGAATTCAGGTGTTTGTAGAGTTACATGCACTTCCTTAAACACTAGCCCAGTTAAGAGACAGTATTTAAAACTTCCCCCAGTTTCCTGCAATTTTCAGGCCAGATTAAGAATGAGAAAAGTGAACCAAACCAGGTTCAACACACAACAGTCCCTCTTTCAGGCTGGTCTTCTAAGAAGAGCAACCAACATATTTCAACCAAATGACACAAGGATAGAAGTCTCAAATATTATTACATCTTCACAGACTTCATGAACAAGGCAATGGTGCCGACAAAAATTAATGTCCTGACTAAAGAAAAACTTTCAGCCAGATTTTGCAATAAATCATAAGAAAAATCCCTAGAAGTCAGGGCTGCAATAATTCCAGCCCTCTCAGAAACAGCAGTGTAGTTCCTACTCAGTAACTTTTTTTTTGTGTTCATTTTTCAGAATAACTAACATACAAGGAGCAGGGGGGAAGTAAGGAGGGAATATATTGAGCCTGTATTCACTTTTTTTTTTGAGTTTCTTAAGAATTTCTCATTGCACTAGATATCTTAATAATGCCTACTAGAAAAAGTTCTAGGATCCTTGCCTCCTCCAAGACCTCCAGTAATTTTACAGGGACAAAGTTACTTATTTGCTGGCTCTTCCCCTATTTTGAATTCTTTTTTTCAATCATGGGAGAGCCTTGACCTTGTATGGGCAGGAAAAAGGCTCACATGAATTCATCAGGGAAGAGGGTGTGGGGGACAACACCATTACAAATTTTTAATGAAAAAGTCTTCAGATGGAAGACTTGCTACTCCACCAATGTTAGTAAGATAAATCAGGTGACATTCTTTAAGAGCTCAAAAGAAAGCTAGTAAGGAGCTCGTAAACTAAAGTAAAAAATCTAAGTGAAACCTCAAAACCCTTTTGAAGTAATACTTTCAAATATATATTCTTCATAATAGTTGCTTAAAAGGAAGCAAACATAGACATTTAGATGTGCAAAATAAAAACTGACCCCAGTCAGTATACTTTCAGAAACATCAAAATGCATTCGGCATATACAGCAGTCATTGTTAGGCATTTAGCAGGTCTGAAAGGTTGTACTGGGCATCACAAGGACATAAAATACCTGCTCTGAAATCTCAACTATTTGACATTGACAGGGATTTTGTGACAAAGTGCAAGGCACAACCTGCGAAGTCTAAAACAAAAATAAGATCAGAATCAGAAATAAGCAGTTCTAGCCGTATTTCAAGCGGCAAAAAGAAGTGTTTGGATTCAATTCCCACTTTGATAAAATACCCTGGTATTAATGGAATCAACTGGATATTATCATAACCTTTGTTAAGAAGTAAATCTAGATAAATGTTTTTAAAAAGTTAGATACATTATCATTTACTATGAAAAGCAATAAAATTCCAAGCATTTTCCTCCCACTTGGTATTACTATATTTTAAGGTTGAGCTCTGACTGAGTAATCCAGGATTAAAACCTGAAATCACATGAGCCCTTTGTTCTCAGTCATCTGCACTTCCATTAATTTGAAAGTGGCAGTGCTGATACTGATATTTGAAAGAGTATAATAGCACCAGTTTGAAAGGCTACAACATGGTTTTCCATTACAAACCTCTCACAAAAAAAAGTCCTTTTCAGTGTGGACAACTGAAAGAAAAGTAATTTCAAGAGGCAATAGATAAGTTTCAGTAGTACAATACTAATATTAATAATAAGTGGATATACATGGCAATGGATCACCAGTTTCTTCTTAGTGCAATGGAATATTTTCCACATTGCTTAATGGTAAGGTTATAGAGTTGGGTGGTTGTTTTCCACACAGTATTTACACACATTTCTTCTGAATAGGTGAGTAAGTCTAGAAATATGCCCTGCAAGTGGCAAGCTAAAGAGCTGGAAGACAAGACTGAGAGGCTGAACTCACTGACATACCAGGGAAGCAGAGAAAAGCAAAAGCACAGTGCCTTTGGAAGACAGCTTGCATGTAAAGACTTTGTCTATGTTATGTGAGTCACCATCCTGGACAGGTTTCCTCTTCCAAATTTCACAGACACTCATCACCTAGTGTGCACAGTGACCTCCCTTCTCCAGCATTAGATTGGTGGCCAAGTGGCTTCTGCACACTTTCATACGCATTTCTCACTAAATCTGCAGCATTTGAGAGAACTGGCAAGGGGCTGGTCTTACCACACACGCATTTTAGAGGTCAGAGAAGTAATTAGTACATAGAATCAGCAAGGTACTGCCTGCAAGCCCCCATTTAACTAACAAAACATTTGTTCAGTGATCAATTTATGTTTTAAGTCTCCTCAGTTTAATGAGGCAATGCAAATATGAGGGTGCTAGATTTGAAAGGGCTAAATGGTTTTTTAAAAATGCTTCTATAGTTATGATACAGCAGAAAAATGTACATTTCTGCTTGGTCCCATGCAAAAGTTAAGGCCAATGGGAACCAACATTTGGGAAGATCATGTTCCTTTGGACTATGAGACACAGCTTAAATAGGCTTCTCTTGATGGTAATATTTGTGTTTGACAGCTACTGTGTGACAAAAAAGCCACCCTTCCATTCAATACCTTCTGTCTTCTTTTGCTCTTAATTGATCTCTTCTATGCATTTTTATCTTCCAGTTATGCCACTTCCTTTTTATGCTCTTGTTAGTACTTTCCATCTTTGCTCAAATACTTGTTCAACAGCAGTAGAAAGTCTTTGTGGTTTTACTGCAACTCAACACATGTGACCTTTGAATGGTATCTCCAGCTGGTTTTACAGACTATTTACCTGAAGTAACATTATTCAGTTTCTTACAAATTAGGTACTGTGCAGTCACTCATAGCCTGTAGTTTTAAGACAGCTACGCCACAGTAAGACTTCACTAAGGGAGCTGGTCCTTCAAACTGCTTGTGCTGTTCATCTGACATTTCAGTGAGACAGTGCAGATTATTAAGCAGGCAGGAAACACCAAAGCACTTGTGTGGGTGTGGGTGGGTGACTTGTTTTTCACCAGCTTACTGAAATGAATCAAATCACCAAGAAATCAGACGAATGGCTAGACTGAGTCAGGTGCAGGAGAGAAGCAGCCAACCCCTTGCAGTGACAGTGATATGTTAAATGAACTCGTCAGTCCTATCTGCACGTTAAGTGGAAGCCTCTTGGGCAAAGCCCCAGGAGATTATTCTCCCATTAAACATAAATTACCTCTCCTGGTTTTTTAAACAGAAGGATGTTATAAGAATGGGTCTTGAAACCAGTCCTAGACTGTGCCTCAGAGCG
Organism: Dicrurus megarhynchus; assembly: GCA_013399195.1. Lineage (NCBI taxonomy): Eukaryota > Metazoa > Chordata > Aves > Passeriformes > Dicruridae > Dicrurus > Dicrurus megarhynchus. The sequence continues at coordinate 952,740 of VXAD01000744.1, forward strand.
GGGGTATGTGAACACTGAACACTTATTGGAGATCAACTAAAAATCAGCAATTCACTGAGCTCTAAAATTGCATCACTTATCACACAGAATGCAATACTGTTTATTGCATAAAGTTTTAATATGCAAACATACCAATCAAGAAGCACCAGGTTTTTGGCAGCTGACGTCACCTATTTTATATTAAATATTTGTGATGGGTATCTCCAGGGACATATATGAAGGTTTGTTTTAAAATTTTTCCTCTAGTTTTGAAATTATCCACAGGTAGAATGTTTCTTTAAAATTCCCTGCAGTAGAAGCTGCCGCCACTTTAAAGCTGCCATGGCAGAGTCGTATCCCCACAGAAAAAAAACCCCCAAACTATTAGAGCTGTGCTGAAAATGGAGTAGGGGAATTTAAAAAAACATCCAAGCACTTTATTAATATCCAATAGAATCCAAATTACTTTTTCAAATTGCTGTCCAGGATTTAGTACAAAATGTCACATTGTGTATACCCTAAATTTCATTTGCCTTTGACTCCATAGTGTCTCAAGATACCAGTACTTTTTCAGCCTTTTATTACAAAGTGTTTCGGGGCGTTCACAATTTCCAAGACGTTGCCACTGCTTCTCATGATTATATTTAAAGTAGTTCTACAATGGACAAATGTCTTAAAATACTGCAGAAGAAAAAACACAGTTGGAAACATGCAAACCAAAGGCAAACCAGTGAATTTAAACATTAACTGTTGGACAACATCTGCATGCACGTACCGGGCTGCAGCACCACCACATTCAGCACATTACACTCTGTGTACGACTGTTGGACTGCACTGCTGTGTCTAATGAACACTGTGTTGCTGCATTGGCCCAGAAGCAAATGTAAAAAACATTGAGAAAACCACCTACTCAGACCGATTTATTTTACTTTTTTGGTGCTCTGAGTAGGATCACTTTTATTCATTTTCCAATAAGTCCATATTCCTGTTGGCAACATTCCTCTGTGGGTAGAAGAGGCAAAGCAGAGTCAAGTTGTGTCCCCCGTATCCCTGCTCCCTCCTTATCCACTGTTTCTGGAACTGATTTACATTAGCCTTCTTCTCTCTGTTTTAAATGAAGCTAAATATTTTCCTTCTTGTTTCCCCCCCCCCCCCCCCCTTNGAGGGTTTTTTTCCAAATAACCAGGAGAGTAACACCAGGTTACACATGCTTTGTAATAAGGCATTCAAAATACTAAGTAAACAAGAGTAAAAGCAGCACAATCAAAACCCATGGTATCACTAGCCAACTTAGCACAGCTATTAAAAATCGACTGGATACATATTTGGCATCAGCCTTTCTCAAAATAACCCCAATTCAAAAAATTGCTAAGCAGATCCCCACATGCTCTGGGGAACTAAATGGAAAATTGTACCTTTCTCAACTGCCCTGACACGTGATGTTTGGAAAAGCTTCAGAGAAGTAAGCCAGAAATTCCAGATAACAGAACATTTCCAGATAATGTTATTTCTTCCCTTAATTGTGTTACTCTTGAAATATCTTTGTATCCTCTCATGGGTCTTGATTCTGGTCCAAAGAAAAGTCATTACCTTTCTTATGCAAGATCATACTATAGGAGGAGACAGCTTCTACTGTTTATATACTGAAAATCTGCTTATTACAGACATCCACATGATGCAATACAAGAAATTCAATGAAAGTTCCTGAGTTGGAGCCTAGTGCGTTTACATGGTTGCCAAAGCTTTCTGGGGGCAATTCAAGGTTTCACTGTAAGATTTAACTTCATTACAAGAACTTGAGCTGTTGATTTGCTTATACCTACATAGTCTTTGCATCTAACACAATGCTGCTGTGCCTCTCTGTTTATCCATCTTAGATCACTTCCATTATTCTGGTACTGAGGAAAAGGAAGGGAAGAAACATTAATCATATCCTTACCAGCTAACTTTGAACTGATAATCTGAGTTTTTTACAGTTAGTTTGAGTAATGATGGCTATGCCTCAGTTATCAAGCCTACAGTTACATCCTACATATTATTTACCACAACATACATACCCAGCCATGTTTTGTATATGTGCTTGTTTTATATAAAATACTATCATTCATTTTTACTATATTAAAAAAATAAAGTCTTATAATTATTGTAATATACAGAGATAGATTTCTTTGCAAAGAAATATGAAGTCAGCCCCCTCTGTTTTTTTAACTCATGACTTCTGATCTATTAATTGCCTCGGTTTTGTGATTCTTTGTATAGACTTTATGCTGTAGAGAGATGATGTTTCTTTGTTAAATGCTTTGCTGTTTCCTGTTGTGAGAACTTAATTGACTGTTACTATTCAAGTCCCAACAAAACAGCATTTCTACTGTCCTTTGCTAATTGTGCCTTGCCTGCATTTTCCATAGCATTTCACACTACATTTGTTTTTCTACTTTATATTTTAGGGCAGCTTATTTGTAAGAATGTGCATTTATGTTCATATTATCTTGACCTAACAGACCAGATCTGATTGCTTTTTAAATGTATGGGAATAATTGGCTTAGAAACAACACAGAAATACAAGTGCTGCATTTAGTGCGAGCACAAGAAAAGTTAAATTGGGCAGGCACTTTAAATAAGCTCAACTTGCCAGTGTAAGGGCATGTTTTGCCTTGGGGCCAGTAATACAATGGACCCATCTTTGGAGTAATAACAATTATGTCTATTTATCTCACAAAAATAAGGAGCCTAACCTGCTAGAGAACCCGAATAGTAGATTGTATTAAATCTAAAATGGAGGTCAAGAAAGAGTGAAGGAGGAAATATCTAAGGTGCCCTCTTAATATTTCCCCACATGGTCTCAGACAACTACCAGAATAGTCCAGTTTGCCTGATACTCATGGTTAGCAGGAGATATTACCTCTGCCTATAAAAGCTGTTCTGCCTAAAGGCATTTTACCAAACAAGCACACAAAGTATGTAAAATAAAACATATATGAATTTTAAAAAATCTGAAAGACAAACTCTATACCAGTTACTGAGATCAAGTTACCTCAGACTAACAACTGTTCAACATTTCCTTTGAGAAGCAGAGAAGGAATACAGAAGCTTTCAATATAACACATAAGTATGTTCTCATATACTGTTGTTTAGCGAGAGAAATCTGAACTAAAAATTCAAAGACTAATCTGCTTTTGAAACACGAGGCAAATTCAATTAAATTTCTGCAATTTTAAGTTCAAAGACATTAGAGCAAAGGATCCATAGCGTAAGGCAAAGATAATTTTTAAGCACTGAAAACAAAGTACAGTCACATCTTAGACATTTCTATTTTTAAAAAGGCTGTTGTCATTAATTACAGCTGTTAATACGATGTGTATGGATAAACAGTTAACACAGTGTAATCAAGCCTTAACTTCTGTATTTCCTGAGGTTGCTTCTCGGTTCCATAACTGACACCATCTGGCCAAAACCTCAAATATAATCTTGCATGTTATTGCAGTAAGGGTACGTGACACCAGCAGTCCCCTTCCCCACTGCTGCTGGTCACCACCAACCCTGAGGAACAGCCAGCAGAAGAGACCCTACTGATGTTCTTCATCTCTTTTCAAAGCAAAATGTTAGGCCTATTTGCACTAGAAAATAGTGTGACTATAACTTGCAGGAAAATCAGTAATAATTAGTCATGTGTGGGAAAAATTACAAAAAATCCTTAAGAGTTTTCAAGACAATTCCCATAATTCTGCTCTCTGAAACATGTACACCAGGTTGCCATTTAGCAACAACCACCCATATCTTATTTTTAGAAAAGAAAAAAGCTCCAAAATCTTTCATATTTTTCTTGATTTGTGCAACTCTTTACCTATCTGTCAGATGACAAATTCTTGGCACAGGGACACTTTCCATAATAACTGCATCGTAAAATTGGCTACCAGACAAAACAAAGTTATTACCAAACAGGAATTACTACTGTGCAATGATATTGTTTAAATCAGAGCTGAAATTTTATTACATAGACTTAAGGGATGGGATGAAAAAGAAGAATAAGTAACTGCAGCTGCAATTTTTTGAAGGCCATGTGCAACTTTTTTTATTCATTCCTAAAGTGAAAAATGTCTTGCTTTGGCCTTCAACATGTTCATGTCTAAAGGAGGAATTAAGCCAGTTTATTACCTGGTATTTCCCTGTAATGGAACTTTTCTTTTCAAGCTTTAGTCCCTGTACTAACAAACAATAAAATCCTCATCCCCCTCCCACCCCCAAAAAAAAGCATTTTGCTTCAGCAGGGACTTCAGAACTAGACGCACAGAAAATAATGCAGTGTCCCTTCCTCTAATGACTAGCCAGGAGTGTTCAGGCACAGCGTAATCACTCCTCCACTATACCCAGCACTATTGCATTAAACTGTAATTTAGTTGATCTACTTCTGGGAGTCATTTATTACATTCTAAGTCCTGTGGATAGTGATAGGGCCATAAATGGAGCTATAAAAAACAAACTCTTATCCGCTGGACATCTATTTCTACTACACGAAAGTTTGGTAAATACAAAGATTTATTACTTGAGCAATGCTCTATGAGAACATTGTTTATTCAGTAAAGGGGAGGTGATTTTTCTTTCATTCTGCAGTTTCCTTCATTTGCTACTTGCACACTGCTTGAAAGTGGAACTGGTTACAGACTTCTAATGTACATGTATTTCTCAAAGTGAGATTTAATTCTTGACAAACTGATACAGTTTTTTAAGGCATGTCTGCACAAGATTAAAACTATTGTGTCCTTATCAGCATAGTTTCTTTAGGTTGGTGAGCAGTGACAAGTGAGAAATGCTACCTGCCATGCACCTAGTCCCCTGCTCTGTGATCAGTGCTTTGTGAATGCTGACATTTCACATGTAAGGCTAGATCAAAGCACAAATCTTTATATTGTTCAACTAAAACTGTACATTCTATATGTGTCAAATAGAAAAGAAAAACTCTGCTTTTTCAGTTTTAAGGAATAAATTATTTTTGTTGTGTTTAAATGAACTTTTTGATAAAAAACAGATTTGGAAACAATCTGTCATTTAGCAGGAAGTTGCAATCAGCTAGCTAGACAAGTGAGACAGTATTTTTCTTTTTAAAAATATCCCAAAATATTTATTTTACATTCTTCAAAACATCCCTACTGTCACTGTAAACAAAAGTATAATACCATGCATATGAAAAGTGTATTAATACATACAGCTTCACTGACATTTAAGAATCTGCTCCATTTTTGTGATACTAAACAAAGCTGCAAAGTACAAATATATGATTTAGATCTGATTTGAAGAAATGTGCACAAAACTAATTTCATGCAGTAAATTTTATTAGTAGAAAATTTAAAAAGCAATTAAATCACTCCATTAGTACAATAGAGCAGCAGCTCTTGTATTTGAGATGGGGAGGACTCTCCCACATGCAAATATGGAAATGTACATAAATCCTATACCTGCACTGCCTTTGGTTACCTTGAAATATATTGTACAGCACTGAAACATGGTATAAGGAAGCAGGTAGTTTTAACTAGGGTTTTCCTACATATAGCTCCCTAATTTTGCAAAACTTACTATGAAGCAGAATGTCCCAGTTTTAAACTGTTCTCTGTAACTGCTTGAAATCTTTACAGTTAACCAATATAGGAAGAAAAACAGTTCTAAAGGATAAGCATGCACAATCTTGACCCAGTTTAGTGATACCCTACTGCAACACTAAAGGAAGAATTAAAATGAAAACAAACCAAAAAACCCCAAACAAACAAAAAACAAAACCAAAAACCATCAATAACAAAATCCCCCCCAAAACCAAAACAAAACCAAAAAAAAAAAAAAAAAACCCAACCAAAAAAACCCACTAAACCAACAAGAAAAGATACTGCAGGAAAAACACCATTACTTAAGCATCCATAAATTGACAAAGTGAACCATAAATTAATGACACTGGACATTTCAGTTGGTATGGTTTTTTTATGGAAGCAAAACTTCTGGTTTCCTACCAAGAATTTTGCAGCTGCTGAAAATATGTTCCTTAATAAGAAACCAGGGTTCATATTTGCCTTAACCCATGCCGGGACAGAATTTTGTACCTACTGAAAATTCTGAGATCTCTACCTTCTCACTGATTTAACCTGACACATATAGCTGGGTAACACCAAAACAAAGAAATTCACTAAGAGCAAGCCACATAAGAGAGCTAACTACTGAATAATTATGTTAGTGGAATCAATACTAGTCATGATACACTGACTTAAACTGATTTTTCATTTATTTGAAGTATATTTTCCACTTAATTCTAAGATATATTGCTAATTACTTTTTAAAATGTTTTTTAAGAGTGATCAGTTTACAGATGAAGGACTACTACTGAAAACAACTCTCCCTTGCATTGTTGCCTACACACATTTTCTGATTCACACATGTGAAAAAGAGCAACTTGTACTATGAAAATTCACACAACTGTAATAATTATTTTGTAAGAAGCACTGGATTTTCTTCATTGCACGTTTGTTTACAAAAATGTAGTAAGGATACACATGGTCTGTGGGTTTACCTTGAGGGCTGGTTTCACAATCAATTTAACCAACATTAAGTGCAAGCTGCAGCTGAAATCCCCTCTCTCTCCACCCGCATCCTATCCCAGCCAGGCTGCATCATCAGCCTCAGGCCAGACACTCAATGTGTACCTGATTAGTTGATCAGTTCCCTGATCCAACTTGTGTGCAGCCACACCAGCAATGTTGGCACATGAAATGCATGTGGCTGCCACCTTTCAAGGGATACACAAATAGACGTCCATGAAACTATGGACTAAAAGAAAACTGTCTGTCAGCTTACCCCAAAATAGCATGCAAGACAGCAAATGTCACTGAAAATATCAAATGCTGTATATAAATTTATATAAATTGTCATATATGTTATTGAGAATAATATATTGATTTTCTTTATATAACCTCTCTATCAGCCCTACAAGCCTTTTACAGCAAGTTTGACATTGCATGCACAAAAATCTTAGAAAAAACCACACACGTCTCATGACAGGTCTCTCATTTGCTTCATTTGAAATTAATTAGCTGAAATCTAGATTCTAGATGTCCTATTCTCATAAAGAACCATAAGTGTCCCTTATTGTCACACAACAACGAAAATTCCTGTTAAGTCTATAACAGAGTCTGTACTGGATCACTTAGGTTATCTGTGTTATTGCTGATACAAGCATTGAGCTTCTCCTGCAATAAAAATGCACTGTAGCTGAGTCCTGACCTGTTGAGACAACAGACAGATACTGAGTTTAGTATTTTACAGAGATTTGGACTTCATTAAATTGCTATGACAGAAATCAGAATTTTCAAGATTCAGTTACTTGTTTTCAAGAGTATACCACATGGATGTATGATTACAAGCCAAAACAGATCTTAATCATATAGCAACACACTACAATGAGTCATTGAATACAAATGTCAACAAACGACCTCAATAAAGTTAGTTTATTTTTAGTATGTTATTCGGGAGCAGCTGAACACAAAAGTGAAAGAGAAAGATCAAGGAGGAGGATCAGTGCTAGCTAAACGTACTTATCACAGGACATACTGAAAAACTAATGTGGTTTACCATAAACAAAACTCATTAATTGGGATATAAGTCTTAGAGAGGAACAACTGGTGGTGAGAGCCTGGATTCCCCCACACCTCCCAAACTAATAAACATGGTCCTAGATATCAAATAAATAGTAAAGAACCAAGATATTTAGCAAACACAGGTTTAGCAGTTATAGATAAACTGGAGCGGATCTGTGCTATTTGTCAAAGAACACATCTCTTGGGCAAACTAAGAAAAAAAATTCAAACCCCAAAGAAGTCTTCCAAAATATTTTACATCTGCAATTTTAGTGGTTCTCCTAAAGTCAGCAGCTGACCAGAAATACCATGGCAAAAATCAAATGTAAATACACCTGGCAACTATTTACAACATGTTGTACACAACTTTAATATTTTACCTTTAAAGTTGATATCTACAGGACTTTCCAGTTAATGGAAAACTTCCCTCAAGACTTCTTCATCAAGCCCTGCCAATCTAGCTAATTTTGCTGTGCTATGTTAAACACAATCATGTTAAATATAATTTTTTTTTCTGTTATTTATTAATATGAAACACCTTTAGACCAAGACAAAATGGAAATTACTTAGTCTTAAAGTTAACAGTGTTAAAAAAAATTTTAAAGAACATGATATCATCTATGGCAAATATTCCTATTTTGAACACCATGGTCACATCTGTCTAAACTGAGTATAGTTGTATGCGGGTATCAGAATCATACAGCAGGAGAAGCCCAGTCTTTTCCAGTTCTCTCAGTCAAGGAAGTTTCCATATCCAGTATATTCAGCTATAAAACCTGTGACTTTTTCTTTTTTTTTTTTAAGGAAGTGCTAAATGTATCCTCAAGGAAAAGTCAACAATTTATTTTATTGGCAAGTCTGTACATCATCAGATGTTAATTTCTGTTCTATTCTGGACAATCTGTAGACCTGAAGTTTGGGCCAGAACTGTTGACATTGTTAATACAAAACCAGAAGATTCCAGGTAAACAAATCAGAACGGGAAAAGACACACAGATACTCTACTGTTCAAGACACTATGGTGTGCCTGGACAATGTGCAGGATCTGCCATTAAAAATAGAGATCTATAATGAGTTGGAGTCTACATCTAAGTAATTTTTTCCCATTTTTTCTGTTTACTAATGCATAGGAAAAAATGGTAAATACTAAAAATCAGATTACGTGTTCTAATCACTTGATTAATGATATGATGTAATAAAATAATTTTAAAAACACTCAAAAAGCACAACTCTGCTTTCAGATTCTAGAGATGGAACACAAAACTGAAGAAAGTAAGTTTGTCATGATATGTGCCATTTAGGAATGACAAACTCTTAAAATTGTTTGAATTAGATCCTTAACTTCAAGGAAAATCCCAATTTCAATTAAAAGGATTGACTAAAAATCATTTATGAGAAAATTATACCAGTTGACTAGAGATTTAAGTAAACTTACTAAGCTAACAGGTTTGGAACAAGTCTGATGCCCAAAAAAGGCATTTAATAGGACTTCCTTTTCACGAACATGCTGCAATGACTGTAAAACTTAGTTCAAATACAGCCTCTCTGTGTTACATTTTACTGGGCTGACACTATAAAGAAAGTTACAGTATAATATCTGTAGCAGACACTAGTCAAAAATAATTTTTCTTTTCACTTCTATTTGGCTCTTGAAGCTAAAGAACCTCCTCCTCTCAGGAGTCTTTTAAATCCATCAGTTTCCAGACAGGAATGAGACATTTGCCCTTGAGACTGAGGATGTGCCGATATAGCTCCATGCTGACAAACAAAGTCCTCTGCCAACCCTTCTCTGCTGGCAGGAGCCGCGGCAGCTCCAGCCCGGACAGTGGAGCTCCACTACTGCGTCACTCACGTCAAGGCAACCAAACCTTTCCTCCCAGCTGGGTCAGCAGCTCAGGCACAGCTCAACACTGCTGCATATTACAAAGTACAAAAGTCCCATGTCCAGACAACCTACCAAATTCAGGCAAAATGAACCAGGAATCTGTCTGGGCTCGTACATACAGACCAGACACACTGAGGATATACCTAAAATTAAAGCCATTGCAAAATCCAAAGGCCAGCCAAGGTGGAAAGGTTTAAGAAGACCCATAGGAATATCACTACCCTTCTCTTTCCTACAAGGTTTTACTAAGGCAATGGCACAGATCCAAAAAGTTAAAAATACAGTGATGGCCTTGCTCTCCATTCAGGAGTACAAGAAACCACCCACCACTCCAGTCTTGATTCTGACACACAAAGGTGTCAACACAGTATTGTACTCTCAGGTGCAAAAGGCTGGCCTAGGCACACCTCTGCTGGCACAAACCGCTCCTCTTCCTGCAAACTTTGGTGTTCATCTCCCTCTGGTGGACTGTGTACACAGAGGGGAAACTGCTCCACCTAGAACAGCTCCACCTAGAACTTCACCCTCTAGGATACCAACACAACTCCATTTGTCTTCCAGTTAATAGGAAATCCTCACCTGAGATGCACCAGCAGGCAAAACCAGCATGACCACTCAGAGTGGGTTCTGAGACACCAGTGTAGCCAGCGTGTGGCCAAATAGGCAAGTGTAGCTCTCTTGCTCTGCAACTGCCTGAACACTTAAAACAGATGTCTCCCTGCTTACCTGCTGTGCAATAGAAAACAGAATGAGAGTTCATTTTGTACTCAGACAGGATGAAATGGAACAAGGTATGAAAGACTATCTTTAATTATTACAGACCTATCATATGCAATCTGGATCAGTAACACATGAGAGTGTAGAGACCCAGCATGCCTAAGAGACTTTCTCACATTCTTGAAAGACACCAAACACCATACTATCGCCACTGCCCAAATGTTAGTATCAACTGAAGTGCAAAACCAAGGGGAAAGACAAGTCAATCAACCTTTCTTGGCTGACACTAAAATGAAGCTTCAGTCAGCAGAGCCAACAGAAGCTCTCAATGCCAGACCTACACTCAACCTTCTAGACCTACTCAACGCAATCCATCACATGAATTATTGCAGCTCCCTCATTTTCATACTGAGCATTTCCTTGAATTGCTTTGCCTCCAAATTCTGCACAAAGATTTTGGGAAATGGGCAATTATTTGGCATCTGCTCTGCCCTTACTCAACCTATTCTATTCTATTCTATTCTATTCTATTCTATTCTATTCTTTTCTAGGTCCCCCAAATTTAGCACTGTTTACACAGCAAAAGGAATACAGCAATATAGACAAAGTACATGGATGAACTATTTTGATATCAAACCAACGGCACTGTTTCATTCTCACAAGTCACCACTGTGAACAGAAACTGAAAGGAAATGTCTTCTCCCCAGTCAGTTCATACAAGCTAAAACTTGCCACCATAAACATTCAGGGTGACAACTGCTTTGTTCACCACTTAGGAATTCTTAAATACATTTTACTAAAAATAAATTTGAAGGCACTGTCTATAGGAAATATTAACCACCTCATCTCAATGTGTCAAGTATACAAAATTGTTTCACATTCTAAAAACCACTTAATCATACTGAGACCTTGCAATTCTTAGTGAAAGCTACCTTGTTCAACAGGGAGGAAGGAGAAAAGTCTGCACACAGAGTAGAAATACAGATGACAAGTACTTTTTTTGGAGACTAACAGTGTTTTTTGCAGACTTACAAAGGGTTCTAACTTCACATGAGTCTGCTGATAATCAGACATTTCTCATGCTAGCATTGGAATAAGTCTTCCAACTCCCTCCAACCTGAATTCACTGCAGGACACAGTACTAAATTAACTGTGGAAAAATGTATCTGTCTATTTAAAGGCATTATGTCAGTATTTTCTCCAACAATGCCCATGGACTAAGGGACCTACTTTCTTTAGATGACACTTGGCTTTAAAGTTAGACGGCTCTGAAGCTACCAAGCAATACCTCTGCAGACTTGACTTCTTTCTTCTACTATGTTCACACTTCATCCATCTATTCTCAATCACCTTCACTACAATTCCAGGTGGGAACTTTTGTTCTCGGGAACAATGCAGTGGCATCCTGCTCATAGTTTATGGGATTTTTTAAAAACATGCTTTGGTTTGGTTTTGGTTTTTCTTTTTTGTGTTTCTCTTGTATACTTGCTTTTCCTCCTGTTTAAAGGACTCCATTTGAGCTACCAAACCATTCTGGTATCTAGCTAGCATAAATATCTACAAAAGCAAGCAATTTTTTTTTTTTTTTTTTAAATGGAAAGATACATCCATGAAACATCACTGGTTTATCATACTCTTAGGTCAGCTTCTGGCATATGGTTGCTCTCAGACAGGTTTACTATAGCTGTTTCTACTCAAATAAGTAAGCTCACTAGCTTTGAACTCACCTAATAAGATGATTTTAGGGACAGCAAAGTTCCCAGCTTTATTTCAGCAGAGATTCACCCTGGTCAATCTACATTCCAGCATATTTATTTCAGTGCCTACCCTCTTGTTCCATTGTTCTCCATGGCTTGCACACATTCTCATCTACTTTGAATTTCAGGATTGCAGCAAGTTTCATAACAGGAAGGCACACCCCTTAACATCCAGCTTTTATATGGCTAGATGGCTTGTCATCTTCCCCTGGCACGGGCACAAATGATGGAAAACTTACTTGCCATGTGGAACACTGAGAATCAAGTCCCTGGGAACAATCAGTGCTAATGTTTTCCACAAAAGTAACCTTTTCGCAGCTCTCCTGAAAGTTACTTTCTTAGTAACAGAGACGCAATTATAGACTTGGCTACTCTTTATAAAACCAAGCAGTACAAAATTTTCTTTTTTTTTTTTAAAAAGGCTTTTGCAGTTGGATGACCTGTGTGTTTCCCTTTGTTATTCATTAATAACTTTTGTGATCATTGGCCTGTGTCAATTAAGCTTCAACCAAGTCCCTAAAACAGAGCTGCTAAACCAGACCAGCTCAACCAAGGGTTACAGGGCTGTGAGCAGCATCTGGAGTCAGCTGCTACCCAGCAGGGCCGGAGCCAAGTGCTGCATTAGGTTTATCTGGGGGTGGCACTGTCCTGTGTGTTGGCTACCTGGCTTTGGACCAGTGGGCCAGCTAGTCCTGGAAATGCCATTCCTTGCCAAACCATGAAAGGAGAGATTTGTGGGAGAAGGGATGGGACTGAAGGAGGGTAAGGGAACAGGGCTAAGGCAATAAAGCCATAGGAGAGCAGGCTCTATGGGGTTTGCTCGTAATGGAATGAGTACTTTCAGAAGGTGCTTTTTCTTTCAGACACCTTATGCATGGGCTGTTATTGCAGCCTGCACTTATCTGACTAATAAAATGTATGATTTTCATACCTAGTTAGAAGAGAGCAAGTCACACTAGTTTAGCAGATGATGATACACACAAAAAGCATAACCATCCTCTTTAAAATTTCCACTTTTCACCTAAAAAAGAATATTAAATTAGAACTACTGTAAAATAATTTTTATCTGATTAGCTTCCACTAGAAGGACAAAAATGAGGACTGAAATCTTTAATTTTTCCTACTAATGCAGAAATGTATCACTTAGTTCCCAAAATAACCTTTTAAGGGTTTAGCACAAAAATATACTGCATTCTTGCATCCATCACTATTATCTGCAATTATTAAATTCCTTACCTCCCTAAGACAAAAGAGCAAAACATGCCCAAAATGTTTTCATAAGGTGGGCTCTATTTTATAGTTATGTTTCTCAAATACAGACACAACTCTGTGTTTTAACATTGCATTTTTAAAATAAAAATATAACACTCCACTTTTGGTTACATCATGTGTTACAGTCAGTAAGGCATATGACAAAAATAAATGTGGAGAGGAAATGAAGGTATTTTCTAGAACTATTTATAGTAATCCAGTCATGCTGAACTGATTGTATTTCCTCCAATATTGAAAATGCACAGACAGCTGCATACAAAATACATGTCATCAACTTTCAGCTTTTCATCCAATGCAAAAAATAACAGGTAAACATACTCCTAAGTAGACTATCATTCCTTTCAGTTTACACACAGAAACAAAACTTTACTGTGGTCAAATACTGAAACCAAGAATTTGAACAGATAATCATATATCTCTATGAAATACATTCACATAAAAGAACTCCTAAAGATTAGGCTCATTTTCTTAAGAGCTAAATTTTCACATTGGTACAATATTTGTTTTCATGATAACATTTAGACACAAGTAAATTGTGGTCAACATGAAGTTGTTTTTAATTTTTTTAATTAAAAGAAGCTGCAAAACACAATTATAACCTGAAGTTTCCCCCACGTGTCTGGAAACTGGCCAAAAGCTACTGGTTTCCATGAGATGTAACTCTTATGAACAACAGAAGTTGAATTTTGAACAGGGATAGCTAATACTTTCTATCATGTCTTGGTAAGATATGCTTTTTCTATCTGTCTACCTCTTCATTTTTAAATTTGTTAGCCTTGGGGCCAAAAGGGCACTCTAATTTACATGGGCAAAAGAACCTACTAGACCAGCCACCTGAAATCAGTTAGCTCGAAGGTAAATCAAAGACATATTTGGTGCCTCTCCCATTTCCTCTCATGTTCTAAGCCATCAACAGCAGATTTAGTTGCAATGGTTCCATCATACACAATGTTTAACATCCTGGAATTCCCCTTTGTCAAGAGGGCATGATCATGGAAGATGCTGACATACCTGACTCTATCCTGGTATTTTCTCATTGAAGAAGAATAGCAGGATACAAGAGTTAAATGGTGCTATGAGACCAAACCAGTTATTCAGTCTTTTTTCAGCCTTTTCCTGTTATTTGACTGCTTGAGAATCCTCCCCTTAGAAGATATCACAGGAAAAAGTCAAGGACTGTGGAGCTCCACTTCACTTACAAACTCCACATTTATCTTTGAATCTTTTCCACTTTAATACTACACCGAATTTATCTCTGCTGCACACACTTATTTTAATTGAAACTATTTTTTCAGTTCACTGTTCAGAAAGCAATTAATTGGCAATAGAAAAGAATATACATATGGATTGATAGAAATACTTTGTTCAGAAGCAGGTGATGTATATGCAATAAAGTTTTAGTAGTGTTTCATAAGGACCAATTCCACTGTCCAGTGTTTATGCTACATCGTGTAAGCAGGGGGGAAAAAGCCAACAGCTGACTCTCCCATGCTAAAATATGGATGGAACTTAGAGAGGAAGAAATGGTAACCAGACATTCAGTTTACAATAAAGTAAAATATAACAAAGCCTCCCCCATCCGCAATGCTGCTCCTTCATACTGTATTTATTTGATCTATCTACAAAGTTTACATCTAAAACATCCAAACACTTCCACCCTGACTGTAGCATGAATTATGCTCACTAGCAAGAGAACCTCAGGTTTACCAACAAAAATAACTGTACATAAATCCACCTTGAAAAAGTAGGAAGGCCCCAGACACAACCCCAAGTAAACTCATCCTAAAGGTTTGATGGGAATCTACAAACTGTTCCTGAGCTGCTTCACCACATCTCTTAGAAAGATTCTACCATGGTTATCTTCAGGGTGTACAGTAATGTGTACAAATAAGATGTTTCCATTTAAGAACTAAAATAACTTTTTACTAGCATATGGGGAGTGTAAGAATATAGAAAACTCTTCCTTGGGATACCTCTTTGTCCATCAAGTGTACAAGCTGAAATTCTTCTGTCTTTTCATAATAAATATGTCAGAAGCAAGGAATATCTAAAGGTAGACAGGATTTTAACAAATGGCCAAAGTAAATACACTTCAGGGTATTTCTGCTTCTGCTTGACTAGCATTTCAGCATGTTTCTAAAGCAAGTGAGGTCACATTACTTATCCTGTTTACTTGCATGTTATACTTCATAACTAGGTTTCATACACATAATTCAATTTATAATTCAGAATACGAGTTCTAGTTGGAAGCTGTTGTTTTGGAGGGAAGAAAGAAGGACAAGGACCCTGTAACATTTTGTTCTGACCTTCAGATGATTTCTGGAGGCAGTTTATATAGCATTTATCTATTTAGTTATCTTAAATAATACACTTAAAATCCTGACCTCAGAAACTGTCAGCTTTTTTCAACACTGGTTCTGTTATTTTGGGTGGTTTCACAGTAATAAAAAGCCTATCAGACATAAAGTAAAAGTAAAAGCAAAAGTCAAAGAATATCCCCACAGTACATCAGCTCCCACCATCTGCTTGCAGCATGTCAGCGTAGCACACAGTTCAGTCCTCTCAAAAGGGCAGAATAGACTGGACTCCTGAAACACTACATCAATCAGCTGGTCCTTAACACTGCAGGTATCACATCAGAGCACTTGTGCCACTTAAAGTCACACAGACAGACAACAAAATTAAGTGTTGGTCACTCTCCAGTTGGCAAAGGTAACAGAGAGTCACGTGAGGAAAGTCATCAGTAGTAGAATGGAAATAGCAAGAGTAGAATGGAAATACAAGGTTTAAAACAAGAGCCTCTTACAGAGTTTGTTCATTTGTACCCCATGTTAAGCCGGATCTCCAGAGTCAAGATCAAAAGTGCCTAGACATGTTCTCACCAGAAACGTCTTAACTTCATAATTCATTCCCTGCACAAGAAGTTCACTGACTTTAGCTACAGAATGTAAGCAAACAGATGGCTTATGCTGCCAGGAATGTGCTGAAGACTTAAAGAAATATAAACCCAGAGGATTCAGAAGTTTCACTAGACTCGAGGGAAAGGGTAGAAAAAAAGAGAGAAAGGAAGTAGTAGACAAGACCACTTATAGATATCACACCTTCTGAAATAAGAACACAAAAGAATAACACAGACATCCTTCGATTTACATCTGATTCATCAAATAGAAAACATTTCTTGCTCAAGAGTATCTGTTATGATCTGTTATGATCTGTTAAGATGTGCAGCTGAAAGATACCTGCTGACTTTAAGCAGGTATGAGCCTGTACTGCTTAACCAGTAAAAGATATAATGAGAAATTGAGAGGGAGGGGAGTCTTTGAAAAAGAAAAAAGAAAAAAAGCTTTGCCTTTTTGTTTTAAAACAGAAGACTGCAAAAAACCCCAAACATTGCAAGACAAATTAGCTCAGGAGTACAAGAATAAAGACAAGACAAGCACTATTGGACTATGGCCTTGAACAAATTTAAACCAACTTCCACAGCAGTACTGAATGCTACACGTTTTAAAAAAAGCAATATGCAGGTAAATAAAATTTTAAGAACATTTAATCTGAAGTTCTCAGTAACTCCTTATAATCAAACTTGAAATCAGAATGTGATGGACAGCTTTTACTGTACTATAAAGTTTTACTTTTTTCCTATAAAGTTTTACTTTACCTAGTTGATCAAGGGAAGCCAGTTGATGCAATCCTTTTGGATTTCAGAAAAGCTTTCAATACTCTCTCTCACAGGATCCTTCTGGAGAAAATGTCCAGCATTAAGTTGGATAAACACATCATGCAATGTGTGAGCAGCTGTCTCAGGGTTCAGGCACAAAGGGTTACAGTGAAGGGGGTGACACCAGGCTGGCAACCTGTCACTAGGGGGGGTCTGCAGGGCTCCGTCCTGGGCCCTGTGCTCTTCAACATCTTTATTAGAGACTTGGACACAAGACTTGAAAGGCTACTAAGCAAGTTCGCAGACGGTACAAAACTGTGAGGAGCTGTTGACCCCTCGAAGGCAGGGAGGCCCTGCAGAGAGACCTCAACAAATTACAGAACACAGCAATCACAAACTGTATGAAATTCAACAAGGGAAAGTGACGGATTCTGCACCTGGGATGGGGCAACCTTGGATGTACAGACTGGGGAATGAGAGGCTGGAGAGCAGCACTGTGCAAAGGGACCTGGGGGTCTTGGTTGACAGAAAGTTGAACACGAGTCTGCAGTGCCCTGGCAGCCAGGAGGGCCAATGGTGTCCTGGGGGGGCACTGGGCACAGCATCACCAGCTGGGCAAGGGAGGGGATTGTCCTGCTCTGCTCTGCACTGGGGTGGCCTCACCTCGAGTGCTGGGGGCAGTTTTGGGTGCCACAATATGAGAAAGACATTAAACTATTAGAGAGGGCCCAAAGGAGGGCAACAAAGATTGTGAAGGGCCTTGCGGGGAAGCTGTATGAGGAGTGGCTGAGGTCACTTGGTCTGTTCAACCTGGAGAAGAGGAGACTGAGGGAAGACCTCACTGAAGTTACAACTTCCTTGTGAGGGCAAAAGAAGGGGCAGGCACTGATCTCTTCTCTGTGGTGACCAGTGACAGAACCTGAGGGAATGGCCTGAAGTTGTGTCAGGGGTGGTTTAGGTTGGATATTAGACAAAGGTTCTTCACCCAGAGGGTGGCTGGGCTCTGGAACAGGCTCCCCAGGGAAGTGGTCACAGCACCAAGGCTTACAGAGTTCAAGAAGTGTTTGGACAACGCTCTCAAGCACACGGTGCAACTCTGTGCAGAACTAGGAGTTGGACTTCATCTTTGTGGCTCTCTTCCAACTCAGCATATCCTGTGATACTATTATTTTACACAGAACAAGATCCCATTTCTTTTACCAGACAGCACTGTCAGCCCCCTGGAAGGGCCAGGAGCCCGTGCCCACTGGATCACAAAACCGGCAGAAGGAATATGCACAAACAAAATGCATCCTCTTCCGCCAAACAGCTGTGCCTGCAACACACTGTCCAGCAACAAAGTAGGGCTTTTTAAAATCAAATTTTGACAGCTAATGAATGCATTCACGGCTGTGACAAGCTGAATATCACCCAAAAGGATGATGCTCAATTATTTTGCTCCCTTCTTTGTTTTAAACATTTCTTAATACTCCTGAAAAGGTACTTCAGTGCAATAGCAAAGACTTGCAAGTATAGAATTTGACTGCTGTTTATGCTACTTTAAATGAAAAGCATATTATAACAAAGCACTACTCATTATCTTCACACAGTACACACATTTTGCTATCAACAAGATTAGAATGGGTAGGAGGCCTACAAAGGCATACTTGAAACAATAATCTAAGAAAGCAGCTGTCTTAGAAGCCACAAAATGCATTAGGAATCTAAATTAATTCGTTGTCACTTCTGCACCAGTGTCCTGCATCTGACCGGGAAGCAGCTTAACTCATGTCTCCCCTCACATCTCCCACTGAATGTTTTGGGCATAATGGGCACATTCCCCTTGTTTTAATTTCCAGGGAAAAGTGGAGCAGATTCTGCTTTGTACCATCACCCTCTAAACCAGCCCACTCAAGAAACAATGGATCTGAGATCTGGTCCCTGTAGTCTGATGATATTCAGACTCCTGGCTCCCACAGGGAGCTCTCTCAGTCAGCTACTCTTTAATTTCCTTGGGAACCTTTCTCCCCTTCCTTTTGAAGCTAGACCTTGGTTCACCCAAAAAGGAAATGTTGCCTGGGACATAGGTAAAACAAATCAGAACAGGTCTGAGCCTGATGCCTAGAAGTTGGCAACACATTCTGTCTCTTTGTGCTATTTTGTTTTTTAAAAGCTTCAGTCATTTCATTTTAAGAAATAAAAAACCACCACACACACGGGCTAGGGAGCAGAGATCAGTATTCCCATTTTCTTACTCACAGGCCACTGAAGTTCAATGACTCATGCAGTATCAGAGAAGCTCCTATGTCTTGCATTTTTGAAGTGGAACCACTGCGCAGCCAATATAAACACGGGCAGTCCTCTCACTGGACTTTTAGACTTTGATGCTGGAAGATGTGCATCTGACAGCACTAAGCCTATGCAGAACTGGAGTTGAGGTCTCCTGCTTCTCAGAAGAATGCTTGAATAAGCACAAATACACACCAAACATATTTCAAGAGGAACATGCTGTAACTTCAGCTTTTGGTTTTGAATCAAGTGGACAGATGTGCTTGAGGTATGGTGCTTTGATTCAGACACTTCAGCTCCAGAGCACACCAAGAATTCAAGCTCATTGCTGGTCTCTGCTTTTTCCAGTAGGTCATTTTAGGCAAATATGCTCTAAACAGATTTTGTAAACTAAATTTCTGAGATGCTTAATTCTACTTCTTGGTTCACTCTTTCTTATTTTTTAAAAACATAATACATGAGTTGAGAACTACTAGTTGTTCTTTACTGGGCCTCACCTTTGGGTTGTTCAGTGGTAAGTAGAAGTAAATTTTCATAAGAGCTGGTATATCCAACTGAAGTTTATATTCAACTGCAGTCAGTATTTAGATCTAATGACAGCTCTTTGTGCATCTTTTTATAAGAGTATTGACATAACTTGTGGGTTAGTAAAAGAAAACAGTTCTAACCAAAAAATATCTTCTCCACAAGTCTGCCTCCTAATGAAGAGTGCATTGGTATGTGTATTTAATATCCATCTTTTAAAGATAATATTGACTGCTTTCTGCTACAATAGCTTTTCTAATGCTTTTGTACATCAAATCTTCCATAGTCCTGCCCTTCTGCAAGACCTAGGGATGAAATAATTCAGAAGAGAAATCATGTAGGCAAGTTCCCATTGAAAAATAAAATGGCAAACAAATAGCCATTAAGTTCCACTCTGTCCCTCTTGAAAAAACCCTGAAGTTTCATACCAACTGAAATAAGGACAACAATTAATCTCACGCATTTTAAATTGTCGCTCTCCCTTATTCATCTGGGACTAGAAAAACTGTGAGCTTAAATTCTGAACAACTGCAGTATACCACTGATCCAGACAGATCTCAGCAAAAAGAGATTTAGAATGATACAGTCTAACAGCAAGAATCTTTTTTTGGTTTGCTTTGTTTTGTTCCAGGAAAGGTCTGTGACTTTGGATCATTTTAAGGAAGCTTGCCCAATTTAACTGAAAAAAATTGTATATTGAACACGGCAGTTACAGGCTAAAAAACCTCATCTTTAACCTGGGGTAATTGAAAGAGAAAAGCAAACAAATAAAAACCACAAAAAAACCCACAAGGAACCAAACCACCAAAACAAATGAGCCTCACCATTGACAATGAGCCTCACCATTGACAACTCAATACCTCCACTTGCAAGAGATCTCCCTACAGTTTGTACTTGTATTCTTACAGACAAAATACCAAATCCATATCCACCTAGTCCATATTCCTCTAGCTTCACCTAGACACCCTGACAAAAACAAGAAGGAAATGAAGAGACTGTATACATCTGCTGAATGAATTTATTCCCACATTTATTTCAATTTTCAATTTATTTCAACTGCTGGGAAGAAGAAAGAAAGAGAAAAACACTGTACCATTATTCTGAGTTAAACCAACTTGAGCTTTTGAATGATTTTCTGCCCATTATAATTTTTGCCCTATACACAGTTTTTGTAGCAAATAACCATGCATAAATTTAGGAAACAATATACAGAATTGAGACTGGGATTCTATCCTGTAATGTAGATGGGTAACTACTAACAGCAAGGTGGTTGCTAACAGATAAACAAACTGCACAAATGAAGCAGCTCACTACTTCTAGGGGGTATTTGTATTCTTTATTTTTTACTGTCATGTAGGATATCCCCATGACAATATGGAAATAGCACTAATTTACTAAAATTAGTGGAAATCTCCTAAAAGATAAAAAGCACAAAGTTAAATGATCATGTCAAAAAACAACGATTACTGCATAGTTTTCCCAGCAAGCTATGGTCAATGCTGTGAGCAAATGCTTCTTTCTGACTGAAGGAAGAGAGTAAATTTCATTGTTGTCCGCACAACCCTCATTTGTGGAGAAAAGGACTATGTAAAAGCTGAAGATCATTCAGCTCTGTGAGCAGAGATCAGAAAGCACGTTATATCTTTGGCAAAGATACACTTCAAAGACATGTTGCGGCAAAACCAGATGAAATAGCACTGAAATGCAAAACAACTGAATGGACAAATCCCCTATATCATTTATTTGTCCTGACTGAAAGGTACTCAAGTAGTATACCAAGAAGGAGCAGCTAAAGAAAAACACATCTTTATGCACAAGGTGACAATCCATCTTTCATTTTATAAGGAAAAGCCTTACACTTATGGTAGTATTTCACATTGAAGCCTATGACGACTGGTTTGAAGCACTTGTAAAACACAGAACATAACCTTCTTGAGTTTCTTTATAATATCTAATTAAAACCAAACAAGACAGCGTATCTTTGGAAAAGTAATTTTTCTTCTTCCACTGAAAAAAAAAAAGTACAAAAACATTTATTTGCCAGAGATAGGGAGGGATGTGTGTAAAATCAGTTCAACATAACATTTCCTTCCGAGAAAATTAACGCTGATTAACATCTGTAGAAGTCTGAATGACTCCAACCAGACAGGCAGTGATTGCATGAGCTAACTAGGGCTCTCTTTGCAAGGAATGATCATCTAACTATGCTGTAAATTGCTGAAAGAGGGACTTCAACCTGAATTTATCACTTGCCAGAACAGCAACTTGTGCTCCTGCAACACGTTTTTCACCTCTTGTTTTTCAGTTAGCTCTAGCTGTAAGTCCAGTGTATATAGGTAAATCAGACTTGGCCTAAAATATGTTCTCATATCCTGAACTATTTTCTTTGCATCATAAAGCAAATAAACTTTTAATTCTAAAAGTGATTTAATGACCAGCACATTCTGGGAAACAAAGTTTACAACCAGCATTTGAAAATCCATGCTTTTATACCATCTTGTACTGTTTTTACTCTGTATTTACTCTGTTTTCACTCTGTATTGCTGCTCAATAAGCAATAGGTATTTTCCTTTCTTATATTTCAACTTCAAATTGCTTTAAGGCAATTGCTTTTAGGCCAATAGACAATGGCACTGCTACTAGAGAGTGAACTTCTATGTATAGGAGCAAAACTGTCAGAACCCAGGTGTCAAAAGTGATCACCCTACTATAAGAAAGGTTAAAGAATGCAATCTCAACTACGCAAACACCTCCTTGTAGACCAGTCATGTCCAAAAAATGTCTTCATCTTTTCTGAGAAAAAATTTCTAGCAAAAAAAGGATTTTCTTACTTAAGCATATTCTACCTCCATCAGTATTTGCAAAAATTAAAATCACTAGGACCAAACCTCTGAGGAGCCCTTTGGAGACCTGGATTGTGGAAAGTGACTATTATACATCAAGTCTGAAGGCAGTTAATATGAAAAACAGGAGTGCAACTCCAACCAATATTTTCTTAGAGGGCTAGCAGCAAACTGCCAGATGCATGTGTGACCTCAAAACAACCTTTTGCCAGATGCCTCTTTAACCTTTTACAATTACATCAACTTCTAAAAAGACTGCTACATTTTACCATTTTCTTCCTTTGGTTATGCAAATTAAGAAGATGTGCTTAATAGACAGATTGACAGTGTTTGGTTCTGTGCATTTTTGTCTCTTAAAGCCCCAAAATAAAGCTGTCTGATACAGCAGCACGTAATTCTTTCTTGCCAGCATTAAAACAAGTTAAACAAGAAGTCTTCATCTTCTTTTTTTTCTCCTCCCTCGAGTCCATGGTCAAAACCAGGTAACTTTTTGAGATAGTTGTGAGTTAAGGGGCCAAGACAATATTCAGCCAAAGCAAACAATAAATCACTTTAAATACTATTTGCCATTTTTAAATAAACAACCTCTTCTTTCATAAAAAGGATGCTATACATCTTATGTTACAATCAACAAAAGCCAACACAACCATTCACAATATTCAGATTCAAAACTGGCCTGTATGCTAATATTTTGAGAAGGGCATTTTCTGCAAATTTAAAAATAATCAAATTCATAGCATGAAAGCATCATGAAGATGTTCCAGGGGCTCAAGCCCTAGAAAGCAAAAGGAAGAGAAATTATGTGGAATGAGAAGTAAGTAGGTCATGTATACTAAAATGTTAAATATACTAACATCTGATTTGTGGCTGAGAGAACTGTTTTTAAAATCTAGAGGCGTACAAGTAAATGAAGAAATGCACAGTCATTTGTCAACAAAAACATATTTTGATGAGGCATTAAAGATTCCTTCTGCTGTATAGAATCCAAGAGAAAAAAAAAATAAAGCATTTCCTTTAAGAAATATAACTCCTTATACAGCAAAACAATGAATTTCAGTTGTTCTGTAACCCAGATCCTTTAATCTGCATAAGAGATGCTGACTGAGTTCACTCAACCAAATCACTACTGGCTTTCAGAATACAATCAACACATGCTTTTCAACAGTATTAATATAGCATGAAGCTTGTGCTCCTAATTATTCATGTTTTTGCATTCTGTTTTTTCCCCCTGCTGTAAAATATGCAAATTTACTTCTTTGTGTTATTTAGGTCCCACATGGGCCTCAACAGATCTGTTTGGAACGAATTACAAGCCAACATCTAGATACATGCTGTCAACATTTCAAGCCTCATTGTTTTTATTAGGTTGGAATGTCATTATAGATTTGATATTAGGCTTTAAAAAGCTTTTTATAAATCTCTTGAAAAC
This sequence comes from Dicrurus megarhynchus, assembly GCA_013399195.1. NCBI lineage: Eukaryota > Metazoa > Chordata > Aves > Passeriformes > Dicruridae > Dicrurus > Dicrurus megarhynchus. The sequence continues at coordinate 976,686 of VXAD01000744.1, forward strand.
CTACAGTCTAATCAAATGGTGCACTGATAATTACTACTACTGCACTTTTGTGTGTGAAAGGGGGAGAGCAAAGCCCTCCTAGCCCTGAATCCGAGGGAAATCCCCATCTAGCGGCACCACTGAAAATCGCAGGTTGTTTTTGTGCAAAATTAGTCCCAAAGAGGATTAGTTTGACTGCATCACTGAATGAAGTGGAGACATTACCTCCTTATGCAACTAAGGATCGGTAACAGGAGAGGACTGTTTCTTCTGAATTCCTCCTCCTCCCTTTTCAATCAACTCTGGCTGCAAAATTCAATGCCCAGATGAGCTACTGTGGGTTTTAAGTATAAAAACCATACAGCAGCATTTCAGGAAACCGGTCACTTTAAATATTATAACTTCTTAGTGTGCATCAAAAGTGTTCACTTACAGTGGCACAGGCTGATATGTATAAAATATTCTTTATATAAAAATATTAAAATATATCCCCAAATCTCAGATTATTACAAAGTTAGTATTAAATATTTTAACCTTGAAACCCATAAAAACCAGTAGCTTGGTTATTCGAAAACTACAAGGTTGGAAATAACTACACAAGCACTTCCTGTTATATAAAAAATAGGTAATGTAAGTCCATTGATGCAGAAAATGAAAGGACATTGAGACACTGCTTTTTTCCAACTGGCACAATGCCTTGTACATTTCTTTAATGTAATAGTATATTTTAAAACACTGCAGCAGCCCAACCTTCCTTACTAGCACCACGAAAAGCTCCTTAAATATTAATGAAAAAGCAATGTAGAGATTTTCAGGGACTTACTACACATTACTACTAACTCTTAGAAAAAAACCAGCAGCAATAACACTAAGATTCTACAAACCTCTTGATGCATTTAATCTTTGAGGTGTGTATGCAGAGGGAAGAAAGCAGAAAAGCATTTGATTTGCAGTAATGAACTAGTATGGGGGTAGTCCTTTGTTTCAGGAGTATCAGTATATTAAATTTCCCTTTCATAACAGATTCACTCCAGAAAATTTATACATATATACATTTCTCTCAGAGGCAAACGTTTAAGTTCTTAAAAATATATGCAGGGATCTGTACTACTAAGATCAATATGGAAACAGTAAGGATCCTAGCGTAAGGCCTTTTTACATGTTGGGCAACAGTGGGGGTGTTCCTTAATTCAAATATGCACTTTATCCAAAGTATCCCAAAAAAACTATCTGCATGCAGAGTAAATTTGTGGCAAAACAGAAACTGCAATTTGGAGAGGAACAAGTTTATGTAAAATTGTTCCTTGGAAAAACAGTCCAGATTTCCAGAACTAAAGGCTGACTTGGGTTGATTATTTTACTTTTTTGTATCATCAGCACAGAAGATTTCCCATTTGTTAAGGACGTTCTTCTGCAGTATAACTGCAGTTAACAAAGGGAAATGTTCATCTGGATGTAAATCATACTTTTCACAGTTTCACCGATGAGTGAGGATACTGCTGCCAACAGATGAGGATGATCCCGCAGGAAGGAATTATAATACTGATTTAACACAACACAGTATAGATACTGAATACATCAGAGGAAGGTTAAAGTACCTCATTTAAAATAAAGCCAAAGTTCAAACACATTGCTGAGATTAAACTTTTTAAAAGAGTAAGTCATACCTGACCACCAAAATTTTAAGATAAGAATGTCTGCTATCATCCACTATAATTTATCAAACTCCTTGCGTATTCTTTTTGCAGCCCATCATGTTCCTCACTTTGCCACAGCAGGTTGTAATGATGAACTCAACAATGTCCTACTTCTCACAAAAAGTTCACAAATTTTCTACCTTTCAACTGATACTAGTACCAGTTCTCTTCTACATTTTTAATAAGGAAGAAGTAATTGCCTTATACTGTATTTCATCTCACAGGATGAAAAACAGTAGTTCCCACCTCCTTTCCTGTGAAGTTTTAGATGCTGGTGCAAGTCTGAACACATCTGCTCTGTAGAGTTTCTTCTCTTCAGACATCATCATTGAAACAGAAGGGACACTGGTTAATTGAACAAATCCAAGACTAACTTAAATACCACAGATCCTTTTATTTATTTGGAAGAGATTCCAAAACATTTAATTTCTTATGTCTGTGACTATTTTCTATTGAGAGGAAACTTAATAGGCAAAAATCATGCTTGCTCAAATAGTGAGAAATATTAACAAATAAGTGTTAATCCAAAATTTGCTCATAAATTCTAGATGGCCTTCCTAGATGGATCTAGGAAAGCACAGTAGAAAGAATGGACATTCACAGTGCAGAAGTGTATATTCATTACAAAATTCCCGCCTAACTTTCTTATCATGGCCATAGCCTCCCTGTGTCTGTGACAATCACTCAACTCTGATGAGAATCCTGTGCCTGTTCACTTCTCCTTAGGTACTTACTAGTTGAAAAACTCTGTAACAAAATTGCTGAATCTCAGAAAACAACCTTTGAGTGACACTTTAGTGCTCCCTGTAAATACCAATACCCCGTACCACTTGTTAAGAGGTCTGCTCCTGAGGCTGAGAGCAGAGCTCTGAAATGACAGCCATTGGCCAGTATTGAAAACCCACATTAATTTACATGCAAAAAATTGAAAGAGAAAGCTGTCCTAAGTTCAGGGAAGAAACAGAAGTTAAGTATGTTTAAAAATCAGATCTGTCAGCACCTGCAACTCAGCTGCTTCTCCAAACCATTTACTCCATTCCAATATACAGCATAAAAAGATCCCTGAGAGAAAACCAAACAAAACCCAACAACTCTTAAATCCATGGAACAGATTGGCCTTTAAAACACAAGTCAAAAGTAAACAAAGCCTTGAACTCAGGCATGGTCAAAGGATCAGAGCAAGAGTTCCTCAGAGAACTGTGCTGCCTCCAGACATAGTGAGAGACAACACAACCATGCTGGCTGTCCGGCCCCGAGTGCACTACCGGGCTCGGCAGCCCCTTCCCAGTGCCAGGGCTTTGGCTCTCTGTGCCCATGGCCAGCACAGATGGCGCAGCCTGAGCACATCCATCAGGGGCCAGGCAAAGAGCTGCGGGAGAAGCCTCATTTCCTGGTCCTTGCCAAAAGCACCTTGCAGGGATGTCTGGAAACCTGGGTGACCACCACCCTCTGACCTGCCTTCCTGGCCTGGCCTCAGATGTGCCGAATCCCTGCAGACCTGCCTGGCAGTCATGGTCTCGGCTGCCCCTGGTCACTGTCCCCAGACGTGCCGTGGTGTCCTTGCTCAGGTGGCACGGGACTGCACCGTCCAGCGAGGTCTCTGCCCGAGCCCCTGCACTCCTGGCACCCTTGCTCAGCTGCAGGCTCGGCTGGTGGAGCCACCAGCATGCGCTGCTCCCTCACGCTGGCCTACTGCAGTTTGGTCTGGAAAAGTAAACAAGACTCTGCACATCGGGCTCTTACACTAAACCTGCAAACAAAATTAACTTCGCTCAGTCCTTTTGAAAGAGGACATACAGAACAATATTCTAATTGATTTTAGTTATTTATATGATTTTTTAATGATGAGGGTGTTGAGACACTGGAATAGGCTGCCCAGAAAAGCCATGTTTGAAGTCAGGCTGCACAGAGCTTTGAACAACAAGATTTATAGAAAGATGTTCACGCCCATAGAGGTAGGTTGGACTAAATGATCTCCAAAGGTGCCTTTCAACCCAAACCATTCTCTGATTGTATGATCTTTCACTTGCTTCAAGCAAAAACACTCACCACCCACCCCACTGGAACAATCAGCACCACAAGGGTGTTTGCAGAGTTTCTGACTGTCTTGCCAAACACATATGGGAAAGCAGCATTGCTGTCTCAGATTTTCAATTCCTGATCTTAGACTGAGATTAGGACTACAAGGCACTGGGATGTTTGAGATTGATGGGAGTTTTTTAGCTGTGTGCCAAACCACATTAAACCTGTATTTTTCTTTATTGCTAGCAACAGTAGGAATGAAGGGTAGGTTGGAATTTATTTTATATAAGCCGCAAAACATGAGAAATTCCTTAAGAACTACTACTCTCCAAGATTCCCAAGCTAAGTGAAAATTACTTGTTTTCTTAATTCTGGCTTTCAGAATGTTAACATTCAAAACAATTTGTGATGATCAGGAAAACCTCTGAAACATTTTTCCATATTTCTGCATTTGATTAATCAAAACCAACTGCATGTGTTATGCCTATTTCATAAGCCTCTTCTCCCTTTTCAGAGTAATAGCTCTGCTTGTTACAGAACAAGCACCACTTTTACAGCTTCAGGAAGAGATGAGATGCCCAGTATCCAGAAAATAAGTGATCTGGTAGTTAGACATAAAAATGCTTTAGTCTCTGGTAGGAAATTATATTTTGTATTTATTTTGTAGAGAGGGAATTATAAATTATATTTTCTTGACTCCCACACATGCAATATTTGCCCCAAAAGCTAAAACGGAGAATTTCTTTCAGCTACCAGGCTGCAAAGTTGGTTTTGTTGATTCTGCTGTTTTTACGAGTCACCTTTCTAGTCAGACATTGAATTCCCAAATGCATTGATACCTTATAAGGAAAGGTAGATTTCAAATATAGCAATTTATAACAGAACTTGCAGAATTTATGAAAAAAAAAAGAAAAAAAAATTATCCTCAGGATTTGACAGCGCAATAGCTGTGATGGAGCTTTCTCAGAAAAGCATTGAATTTTCTTCTCTCTTTTTCAAATATCAACTGATACAGAAAGATTCCTCTTATGTCCACAGGATACTGGTGAACTAGGATTTTTGTTCTTATATGCTCTGAATGAAAGACTGGGTTTAAGAACCAACTTAAAACATAAGAAATTAAATTCTCACTCCCTCTGAGAGTGTTCACTGCCTACAATAGTGTTCACACTAATGGTCCTAGAAATCAACTACTGAGATGTGTTAAAGATATTTACTATTGGATTTCCAGAATATTTTACACCAGTTTAGAAAAGCTTCAGAACATTCCATCTGAGTAATGAAATAGTTACTAACAGAATGGCTAAGTGATGTGGTTTGGGTTTTTTTTTTCCACTGACACTATTCCTAGACAAAAACACCCCTTCCAGATAAATATCTACTTAAGTCCTGACCCATAATTCTGCAACTACATTTGTCTTGCAAGACAGTGATATGCTCCACTGATAAGGCTGATGGCAGCTCTTCTGCCTAGTACAGTCCATTTCATTGAAGACTGCTAAATTAACTTCTGTCTGAGCAAAAAAAAGAAAAAAAGGACTCAAACAAAATTGATCGTTCTTAAGATGATATTTAACAGACTAATTTTATGTGAATTTATGTGAACAAAGTTTAACAGCATTTCAGGAAAAAAGAATGAAGCTAAATTGAATGCAGAATCAGGACCAGCAACTGTGGGACATCGCAACATTTAGGTGCAGAATTCTGCCTATTACAGAAACTGAAATGCTAAATGGTGTCCAGACTTTTTGGGGATGATGATGTGTCTCCTTTGACCCTTCCACAATGCAAATGCTGGAGTGACTTGATGTAGCCATCAAAACTGGTGCAGGTGAACAAAATCTAGTGGAAGCCAGCCATTAAGCATGACAACACAGTTACAGATGTGAAACAGATTTGTTTTAGTGGAGAACTTTTGCCAAAAATCTAAGTGCTCCTCAGAAAGGGCTCCAGTAGTCTCTCATATTGTTAGACTTCGATAATCTAGAAGCTTTTGTGACTTGAAAATGCTCAAGAAGAAGTAACACTTAAACAGAGAAACACTGTATGATTCCTGATGAAAACGAGTCAGTAAATCAGAGCAGCAGAAGCTGAATATCGATGATGACAGATTCACAAGGAGGAAAACAAATTGTCAAAAGAGAAAAAAGAAAAGGATCAGTTTCAGCATAACAGCAATAATTTTTTTCTCTTCTGCACCATTAAGCCAACCTCCAAAACTGTGAAAGAGCTTGATGAAAGCTCAAAATTTAGCCAATTCACAGGTGTGTATACTTCAGATTAGTTTTTGAATAACAAGAAGACTTTGAAAACCCTAAACTGTTTAATTTTTAACAAACTAAGAGTCAAATTCTGAGACAGTATCTACATTCACCATGACCAGAAATGCATAGGCACTTCTTGGCTTCTAATATAAAAAGTCTGGGGGTAAAATGAAAAGGGAGGAACCTGAATAAAAGCCAATCCTTTAACAACTGCAGTAAGATACTCGTTGCCCACAACTCTAATCATAAAACTAGAAGCCTGAACTTTGACCTTTCTTGTTTTGCAAGGATGTAACTTCTCCCCACTCAGAGCACGAAAGGAAAACAAGAAACTACATTTTCAGTGCTCCTGAATATGAGTTCAGACCTATGTAAATAAAACTTCAGCTATTTACTCCAAATGAGCAGACTAGGAAAATTAACTTCATCGAGAAAAGTAAGAATACTGAACAATTTTTATCATGGCTTCTCTTAACATTTCATTTAGTCTAAGCATCTCAAAGAAACCTCAAGATCAAAATTTCAAAGGTGAAAGAATCACTTTATACAGAAGCACCACTTACCCACAATAACAAATCCATCTGCTTCTCTCTCTGGCACTGTAACCTTCTTTGAATCTTGACTTTTTCGGAAGAAGCTGAACATAGTCCCTTTGGGTTCTTCTTGTCTTCTAAGGTGTTATCTAAAATGAAGACAAAACATGTTAAATAAACATATGATAACAGAACTTACAATAAATTCACATAACAGACCATAGATATGTAGTAAGGCCACATACCTAATACAACAGCTAATCTTTATTACCCAATTTGAAATATCAGGCATTTTTGTGTCAGACAGATTACCTTGTTGATGTAGCAATTTACTTCAACAGGCAAGAGCAGAGTGAAGTATGAAAGGGTTTTTACACAAAGTTATGAATGGAGTGGAATCATTAAAAAAAACCCAAAACCTTCAACTTCTCTAAATGAAAATTAAAGAAGAAAACTCCTTTCAGCATTTATGCAGCATGTTTCCATATTTTTCTGCTACTCTGTATTGTTATTAGACAAACTTTCTCTTCAGAGATAGTAGTAACTATTTTCAGTTTCCCAGTTTGCAATCTTAAAGACAGCCCAACAGTTGAGTACATTTAATTAACAGTTACCGCTGATATCCTTAAAAGAAACAGCAGCAAAATCATTTGTAGCAAATTTTTTGCCACAATAATTCATTCCGAGGCAGCTAAGAACTCCATTGCTAGAACAAAACAAGTAAACAACTGGGATAAAATCATGGACTGCAAAGAAAATGCTCAGTTTCACCTCTCTCTCACGACTGGAAGATTACATAGAAGCAATTCTGAGTAGCTAAAACAGGACAAAGTCATACTAAAAACCCATGAGGGTCCCTCAAAGGCTGAACTTGGACCCCTGGACGACACCAACCTATGGAGCAGCCCGTGGTCTGGCTGAAACACATTATGTGCTGGACTCAAAGAAGGTTTAAATAAAGCCACGTGAAGATCTTCTCCACTAAAATACCCATATAAAATTGGGAAAAGTGGAATAATGTCATTTCAACTTTGAAGCAGAGTTTGAGGAGCAGAATACTGATTTATTTTGCAGACAGCAGCAGGTTAAGGAGAAGGGACTGACAAACCAATAGCAAGATCTAATATATACCTCCAACAGAGGAAAGGACTCTAGAGTAAAAATTAAAGAGGTATAAAGTGTCAAGTTTCAGTAACATTATTTCACACTAAATTTAACAAAGAAGAATCTTTAGAATGTGGGAAAGAGTGAAGAGTGCTACTGTGAAATGTGCAGATAAAAAAAAAAAAAAAAAAGAAAGATAAAAATCCTGGATTAACTATTTGCTGGAATTCTTCACTTCCCACCCAAATATTCATAAACAAGACTTTTTTTGCCCTGGCCAGGGACCTGTGGCAACTCAGTACTGACTATTCATATAAACTGCCTAAAATTCTGCTGTCACAAGTGATCACACACTGCAGGAAGTCCTGTATGAAGTGTAAGCACTGGCTTTCAGGACCAGTGTATAAATAGATCATGGCAAAAGCAGCAACTATTCAAACTGTGGCCTGATACCTGAGACTTGAAGACTGAGTACCCCACAGCCTGGCCAGCTACTGCTTGCTTATGCTGACACAGTGCAACTTCTACCCACCAAATAAACTACACTAATGTACACAAGAACAGAATAAACCATTCTGTGATCCAATACCAGCAATACAGTAATTTTTTTAAATGTTATTTAACTGCACTTTATTCCTTTTTGCTTGTTTTCCTACCTTAGCAAGAGAAATACTGATATTTCCAGTTCCATAGAGATTACACAGTAGAAACTCCTAATTATCTCATTTATTCCTTACCTTCCCCCACACCCAGGCTCAACACATGGCGCCAGCAGCATATTCCTTTTTCAGCCCTCAGGGAATAAGTCTTCTCCTGCTACCAATTAGGGTTGTCAGTCCCATAGCTCAAGTGGTAAAAACCTGTGCTGTAATGCTCAAGAGTCAGGTTTCTGCTCCAATGATGTATGAAGGAGAGGCAGTTGTGGAACAGTTTAAAATGCAATTTTACCTTCATCCTCAGTGTGCAACAACAAGAAGCAAAATCAACTTGATGTGCAAAATCTTACAGATAGCTTTGGTAAAGGCTCAGATTCCAGTCAGTCACTTGAGGTGCCAGAGCTGCAGTTGCTCCAATCACACTTTTTTCTCTTTTGAGATCTGTGTTATTGTACAGTTTTCAGCTCTATCACATAATGTCCCCCTTCTTTCTTGCACAAAGAAAAGCATCTTAATCAGTATATACATGGCACAAAAGACTTGTATAGGGAACCATGCACTTTTAGTCTTTAAAATCCTGCATACTTAACATACCTAAACTTCACTGCTTAAAAGACAACAGGCATTTAAATTCAGAGTAAATTAGCAATCAGGACAATTTGATCTAGCCAAACTAATGTTACAAGCACTTTCACATACTAGATTTTTTTACTTTCATTGATAGTAACCCAATTTTTTCTAAAACCCACAGAATTCATCTTATCTACATACATAAGTGTTGATCTTTATTTTGGAATTTTCAGTTTCTGAAGTAGCTTAATTCCTCTGCCAGCAGTAGTTCCCTAACAGAAAACAAACCAAGAACCAAAACCAAACCAAATCAAAATCAAAACCCACATATAGGTTTGCTTGAAGCAGAAAACCAAACAAAATTAACAAAAGTATGTCCTAAGCTCAGGCCTCAAGTCCTTATGCTGTTAAAATCACCAGTCCAGCACTAAGAAAATAGTACATGCTGTATTTTGTGACTGTGAATGTGGGGAGGCTGTATAAAAACCACATATTAAAAAGACTAACATGTTTAGTGAGGCGGTTTCCTTCTCTAGGAACCTCTTAGAAACAAAAGTCGTGCTTGTAGATCTCGGCTCTTTGTAAGGTAGGTGGAAGAAAGAGTTCACCAACCACTACTTTCAGCATTTCAGTAGCTTTGTTGAACACATTATTAAGCAGAAACTATAAAACAAAGAATGACTAAAAAAACAGAGAGGGGCCACAGAAACAAAAATCAGAGCTACATGAAGTACAGCATAGGTAAGGGAAAGACTAGACAGGCAATGTAGGGGCATTTGTGATATTTGCTCTTTTAAGAATCTTATCAACTGTGCTACTTCAAAAGTAAACATAAATCTCCCCAGCAACGGGAAATGCAACCACTAAATTTCTTGAATCACATGTTAAAAACAGAACAAAGCCCCTATCCAACAAAGAAACACAGAGCTGAATGGAAACACTCGTGCTCTTGAAGATAAGGACACAGTTTAAGCACTTGCAGAATCAGACTGCAGTTTTACTACTTGTAGATAAGACGTGGTTTCAGGTAACGAAAGCTCAGAACAACCAGCTTCATACAAGTTTCATTTCAGAGTAAAAATTAAATCTGAAGTCTGGGGACCTGGATGCATGGTCACACAGACTTGAGAAAAAAGGCACTTGGTTGGTTGGTTGTTTTTTTTTAAAGCTGTCAGCACAAAATCACAGAAAATACACCCACTATTCAGAGATAGTACCACATTCCTGCAGTCATTTCTCCTATATAGCACAGCACTTTTCCCTTCCAGATGGGATTAATTTTATTTCCATAGGAGACCTGAAATTGAATTCACTGCCTAAAGATAAAAATCTCCCTTGGTAGGAATATGCAATTCCCTTCCTCCTCATGTTTCTCTCTCACAAAAAAAAAAGTGAACACAATCACTGATAGTTAAGAAAAATGCTTTTGGCACGGCTTCAGTCATTAGCAAATAATAAGCTCTGAGCTACAGCAATTCTGAGAGGCTGCAAAAAATATTTTGTCTTTCTGTGAGGCTCTGAGAACATACGTGCACTGGACAAAGATGAGTTACAGAGCTGCACAAAGGGGTTAATTTATTCCTCCTGCATTTTGTCAGTCTCCTTTGACAAGAACTATGGGCGACCTTTGAGCCAAACCAATATGTTAAATCCAGTAAAATTTTCTATGCAACAAGGATCTTGGTGTATTTACCATTACTTTTCAGCCTTTCCTGGATGTTCACAATACTGGAGGAGAATCCTAATTTAATATTAAAAACACCAAGATGCAGACTAAGATAAAGAGACAATGCCCAGTAATACAGCAAAGCAGAACTGCAAGTGGCACTGCCAGTAATTACATAAATGATGAAATGAGGACAGAAGAAGACACAAAACTGACCTTAAAGAATGAACCAGAATATTTCACATCTAGCAGCTTAAGATATATAATCTATGGAAAAAGAAAACAGAGGGCATCAGAGCAATTCTCACTTCCATATTACCATCTGTTGTGATTCACCAATAAAGCAGCAATCAGAAAAAGAGCAAGATGTTTACAGCCCTGTACAATCCTTCTTATCATGAAAACAACCAATTTAAGAGTCAAGAATATGCATGTTGAAAATATTTCTCTGTGACACCAAAAGAACAGTTTAAAAGCTTTTGGCCTAGTCTAAGTTACTACATGAAGAAGAAAAAAAAAGACAGATGATTTCTTTTCTCTGGCATTAACATTAGTCATGGTTTTTTAGTTTGTATTTCTTGAAAACAGAAGAATGGAAAGTATCACAAGAATCCCAATTTTTTTTTTAAATGGATAGATGTATAATAAAACATTAACAAAGATTTTTCTCTGTATTACATAAAATGTTAGTATTTATTTTTAATGTTTTTATAAAATTTAAGGAAAGCAGAAATACAAGAACTATACAACCCAAATTACCATAGTACAAAAACACTTGAAGAAGCTGAATCATAAAATACCAGCCACAACCAAGTCAGACAATAAAAGCACGGGTGACAAAAACAAAGCCAGGAGTGAAATAACAGCACTTAAACTGGTGTAAACATTCAAAACCCTGAAGAGAGAAAATGCAAAAAGAGAAAGCTAGGTGTTAATGAGACACAATACTCACTAGGCTGAAGCCTACTGTTTTCCATGAGAACAACTTTCTTTTGAATGAAAACCTTCAACAGCTGCTAAGTGTGATACAGACACGTGTTTGTAAGAACTTGTACAACATGTTTTTCTAGCCGCTGACCCTTCAAACCCTTCAGCCCTAGAAGGGCCACTGCGCAGCAGCCTGCTGCACCTTGCTCCAACAGCTACATTGATGAGATCTCTCCTTTCAAATCTCTGAAGACATGCTATGGAGATGAGGATATTCTCTTGCAAATAAAATACTGAAAAGGGGACTGTCATGGTGACACTGAGGAGATGACAACCAGCTAAATCTCATGTAACATTTAACTCCAGAGCACTCCCATGTCACATGCTGGTTCTGCACAGCTTCTGGCAGTAGCTTTTTTCCTTGGCAAGCTGACACAAGCTGCTGCCATAGAGCAACACTACCTCAGCCAACTAACAAAAACCACTTTGTACTGGTTAGCAAGCTGAACTGGCCCGTGGCTAGTCAGAAGAGACAGTCAGCACATGGGCGGTTCTGTGACTGCCCTTTTAAGCCAGAGAAGAGTTAGATTTTCCCAAGCATTTCCTGAAACACCAGTCCTGGAAAAGAAAAGGAAATCAAAGAACCACAGAACAGCTACAGTTAGAAAGGACCTTCAGAGGCCACCTTGTCCAACCCCCTACTTAAGCAAAACCATCTTAGAGCTCATCATTCAGGACCATATCCAGATGGCTTTTGACTATCTCCACGGACAGAGACCCCACAACCCCTCTGGGCAACCTGTACCAGTGCTTGGTCACTCTCACAGTGACAAAAGTGTTCCCTGATGTTCCCTGAGGAACCTCCTCACCTTTTGCCTCTGTTCCTTTCACTAGACACGACTGAATAGAGCCTGACTGTCCTGTTTACACCCTTCCTTCAGGTATTTATATTAATAAGAGCCCTCTGAGCCTTCTCTTCTCTAGGCTAAACAGTTGCAGCTCTCTCAGTCTTTCCTCATATGTAAGATGGTCCAGTCCATTAATTGTTGTTGTGACCCGTCTTTGGCCTCTCTCCAGTGTGTCCACATGTGTCCTCGTACCCAGCACTCCAGCTGCCCCACCAGTGCACAGCAGAAGGAAGGAGCAGCTCCCACGACCTGTTGGCAACACTATGTCAAATGCAGACTGTGATACGGGACTCGCCTTTGCCACAAGAGCAGTTGGGAGGAAGCTTTCCATGCCAGGGACCAATTGGGAAAACACATGGGAAAAGGCACGACGCGTGGCAAGTGCCATGTCCAGATGCTATCTCTGTCTTACATCCATCAGTTGTTCTAAACCTGGGGATTGAGCACCAGCTCAATTTCAACGATGAAATAAAAGGAAATTAACAGAATAGAATAGCTCACTTGGAAAGAATCTACAATGATCATCTGGTCCAACTGCCTGACCATTTCAGGGAGGATCAGAAGCTAAAGCGTATTATTAAGGGCATTGTCCAAATGCCTCTTAAACGTTGACAGGCTTGGGGCATCGACCACCTCTCTAGAAAGCCTGTTCCAGTGTTTGACCACCCTCTCAGTAAAGAAATGCTTCCCGATGTTCAGTCTAAACCTCTTCTGGTGCAGCTTTGAATCATTCCCACGTACCCTGGGATACCAGGCAGAAGAGATCAGCATCCCGTCTCCACTTCCCCACCTCAGGAAGCCATAGAGTGATGCGGACAACCCCTCAGCCTCCTTTTCTCCAAACCAGGCAATCTCCAAGTCCTTAGCTGTTTCTCACATGACATTCCCTTCACCACTGCTTCAGCTCTGGATGTAGCTGCAGAGCCCACATCTACACAATATTCCAGGTGAGGCCACGCCAGCGCTGACTACAGCGGGACAATCGCCTCTATTTGCACTGTGCTTGATGCACCCCATGACGCCTTTTGCCCTCTTGGCTGCCAGGACAGGCTGCCAAATTACACCTGAGGGGCGCCACTATCTGAAGGGAGAGGGAAAACGCCGGGGAGGGGAAATACGGGGCGATTTAAAAGGATTAAAGGACAGGACAGGGCTGGAAGCTGACGGCCGGCTCCCCCGGCCTCCCCGGGGCTCGGCCTCCGCCGCCCTCCCCGCCGCGGCAGCATCGACAGCCGCCCCTCCGTCACCCATCCATCCACCCACCCACC
>VXAD01000744.1:992207-1010843 GCA_013399195.1 Dicrurus megarhynchus
ACATCTACACAATATTCCAGGTGAGGCCACGCCAGCGCTGACTACAGCGGGACAATCGCCTCTATTTGCACTGTGCTTGATGCACCCCATGACGCCTTTTGCCCTCTTGGCTGCCAGGACAGGCTGCCAAATTACACCTGAGGGGCGCCACTATCTGAAGGGAGAGGGAAAACGCCGGGGAGGGGAAATACGGGGCGATTTAAAAGGATTAAAGGACAGGACAGGGCTGGAAGCTGACGGCCGGCTCCCCCGGCCTCCCCGGGGCTCGGCCTCCGCCGCCCTCCCCGCCGCGGCAGCATCGNGCGGCTCCAGCCGGCCTGGGAGCAGGGCGGGAGGCGGACGGAGCTTTGCGGGAAAGAACTGGCTGAGGCGGCCAGAGCTTTTCTGTGACGCTTCCAGGTGCCTTTGGAGCGCACAGGCCTAATGTCTTTTGTAGACTTAAATGTTCTTTTGTAGATTCATCCTAGTGGGAAGCTTGTCGTGCTTTCGGATGGACTCGGCAAGCATACGACTGTGGAGCTGAGCGAGCCTGTAAGTTAAGGAACGCTTTGGAAATGATGTCGCCTCTTGTGGATTCCGGAGGTTTTGTCTCTTCTGAAACCTGTGCATGCCTTCCCTGGTTTGAGTTTTTCCCCTTGTATTTCATTGCCTCTCTTTCTTGCATCTTTCAGCTAACCTGTAGCTCTCTTACCCATGAGCTGCCTTGGTCTTCATCAATTTTCAGCTGGTGTTAAGAGACAGAAGTCATTCCTTGTCAGACACATCCCTTTCTGGCTATTTTCTCTTACTCCGTTAGTTGTTCACAGTGTAATATATTCCACTATGTTTATTAGCGTTATTGTAATTTCAGTCTTTCCTCCCATTTTCTTATTGCTTTTATAATCAAAAAGAATATGGTGTTTTCAAGAGTTTTTTAAGTTAACATTGCTATACCCTCTTAGAACACTTGTCATAGCGTTTCAGTAAACTCCATAGTTAGGTTGAAGCATTCTTTCTTAAAAAAACCCTAAGCAATTAATGCAATGGGTGTAAGATATAATTAGAACTACTGAACGAAAGTATTACTTCCTTTGTTATCACCTACCACTGAAGGAGTAACACTTTGGCATTCTCTTCTGATTCTAAGTATGTTTTTTCCACCAAGAAATGTTGTAATCCAAGAATTATTTTAATTGTGATGGCAAATGCTCCATCTTGACTCAGCGCATGTGTATATTTACATCTTCTCTGAATGAGTTGTTAAATGCCGAGAAACCTTGCCATTTCCGTGGGAAATAATTGCATATGGTACTCTCAGTCTTTCAAGACAAGAGTCTGTCCTTGTTGATGAAAAATGCAGTTTGATCTGGAAGAGTTTTGGCTTATAAATTGAAAATTGCTGACTTCAAACCGCAACAAAATGTCTCTTATCTCTTTCTTGAGTTTGTGAAAGCATTTCCTGCCTTGGGTTGTTAAAAATTCAGATGTTAGCATCTGATCAATGATTCTATAATATTTTCTGTAACAGTGTAAGTGGTCGAATTCCATAAATGCAAAGCTGTAGTGCTGGGCACTTCAGTCTGTGTTCCACTGCCTTGGGAGAAACTGGTGTGTGCAGGCCAGGTTCATCTCTCCAGTTCACCCAATGTCAGTGGGGAAGCTTCTAGATTTGCTAATCAAAATGCTTTCTAACTTTTTTTTCTTTCAATATATTTCTCTGTTTGTACATGTGTAGTTCCTTCTTTCAACAGAGAACCCCAAAATTATGGGGAGGGAATTATTCCAGAAGACTTACTAGAAAGTCAAAAGTAAGACTTAGATATTGGAAGAACATTACCAAAGTAGTACTGCACTGTTAAAATTTGTATCTTAGAAAACAAAGAAAATGTTCAAGCTGTATTATTTTGGAGTAAGATAGAATTTTTAGCCTTTTTTTCCTTTGTTCCATCAAAGGCTTATTAGTGTCAGTATCTTTGTATTCTGAACACTTACTGACAGATTACTTAAGAATTAACTTCCAAATATACCTCCTGAATGTGGAACACTGGAACTGCTCTCTGGAATGTGTGATACCTCCTTAGCTCTTACAGAGTTCTATAACTGACACAGGTTTGAATGCAGTGCTTTAAAATCAGAATTGTTCTGCTCTCTGTGTTCTAAATTAGTCTCTGTTCAGTGATTAAATGACACAGTTTTATATACTTACAAACTGGTATCTTTCCTCAGATGCTTCTTCATATTTTTTGTGTTGGTATTGAATTGGCTATTACAAAACCTGTATATCTCTAAGTGGATCAAGGTTTTTGTGGTTTTTTTTGGGGGTTGTGTGACACGTCTTTTCAGTAGCACTGTGTTGTTTGACATGGAGCAGAATCTGTCATGAACAAACCATCAGTTGTGGAGAGTTCCTAGCTTAAGTGCTGTGCAGTAAAGGCAGCAGCTAATTCAGTGTTACTGATTTCATTTTTGGTGTGTTTTTTAGCTGGATGAGGAGATTTCAGGGGTTATTGAAGTGGTGGGAAGAGTAACAAATCAGGCAACCATCATGTGTGCATCCTATGTTCAGTTCAGAGAAGATAAAAGTTCATTTGGTAAGTAAGAATATACGTTATGGCAAATTGATTTTGAGTTCTAAACTCATCTGTAGTAAATAAGAAGGGAAAGCCTGATTACCTTTCCTTACAGACAAGGTCTTTCTTCAAGCTGCCAGATAAGGAGCGGGGTGTAGAAAAGGAGGGTGTCATGAGAAAAGTTCTGTACCAAATATAGTGGTTTACAGTTAAACTGTAGGGAGTGACTCAAAGCTGGAGCCAGTCTAGATCATTGCTGTGGCCAGGTTGTTCTCCCACTCCTGACCACGTGGTTCTCACCTTGCCCTGAACCTTGTGTGGTAGTGCAGCTAGCAGGCCTAAAAATAACCCTCCAGAAAACAAGCAATGAGTGTTCCTACCTTGGGAAAATGGGAGCTTGAGGGGGACTGGGATCACTCAGCTACACTGCTTTAAAATAAGCTGTACTTAAATGTTGTCAGTGACTTGTGGGGAATTGAGTTTATGCATCATAACCATTTTCTTTGCCCTTTTTCAGATCTGGAACTCTACAATGAAGCACTAAAAATTATTCATGAATTCCCTGAATACTTCCCGTTTGGTACTGGGAGGAACACTTGATTTTTATTAGCATATATTTAGAGCTTCTAACAGTACTGTGGTTTCTTGCCTGACAGCATGGTAACAGCTGCATTTATTTTCAACAAATATACTTAAAAGACACTGTTACCTGTGCGAAGTATTGCCTATGAAGAGTATTTTCTTTGCAAATGTATTTATTCAGCAAGGAGAACACTTTGTGAATGTCTCACTCACTGTATATATTTAACCCTTTTCCATCTATGAGGAGTGTTCTGCAAGATTAGACTTGTCAGAAACTGAAATTTTGTAAGCATCCTTTTCTAGCTGGTAGAGGTTCTAGGATGCATAACAGGAAACTTGTATGGAAAAAATTTGGTGGGGTTTTAATATAAAGATTTTTGATTTAATTTCCTTTGATACAAATTTATTGAATGGGGGGGGGTATTTTGCATCTTGAAAATGGTATCTTCACCAATAAAAAAGATTCACTACATTTAACTGTTCATGTCAGCATTAAATGTTAGAGTGCTATTTTCAGTGATACGTGGCAATTCATGTTCTCTTTTACCTGACACTGTTAAATTTAACAAAGTGAAGTACAAGGTTCTTGCCTTTGCACTGATGCTAAACTCTTGGAAGATGTCTAATTAGGCTTGGGGATTTCAAGCACAGTTGACTCCTCCTCACAACTTTCATTCTTGGTTGGAGTCTAAGCAGCAGTACCAGGATTCAGCCAGCTTGTCATGAGGACTAACCATAGGAACTTCCACACAGTCCCAAATTTTGTTACTATCCAGGCTACTTACAACACTTTGCAAAATTTTTGCATCACTTGAGGTAACACAATCAAAGTAAAATTGAACTTTGGAAATATTCTCTGGGAATTAATAAAGTATTTCAAAGTATTTTAAATAAACCTTAGCCACGTTCATTAAACTTTTGTACAAACAGGTTTCAGGTTTAGTAGGTAGATTTAGTGCCTTAGTAAGACTGCTAGCTTTGTGCTTATTTATAGACATCTCTTTTTTCAGTCAAGGAATATGTTTCAAAACCTTATGCATTGAACTCACTACAGACTGCAGAGATGATCAAGTTAAGAGGGGATCTATTTTTTTCTCCCCACCTAGAAGACAGACGGTGACACAGTTACTGTCACTAGGAAGGAGGTCTTCTGAAGTAGGAATCAGTCTTCTACAGCAGACAGAACAGAAGGTCCATGGGGCATGATACCATGCTGTCTGTCACCAGACTATTTTAGTGCTCAATAGAATCAAATGTCATTCTTAATAGCTGCATGCATGTTTTCCTAGCATTTAAAAATATTTTGTTCCATTTTGCTTTAGAAAATTAGTATTTTGTGTGTGTACATATACTCTGTAAAATGTTATGTACAGTTAGTTACCCAGACCACCCATGCCCAGTGGAGCAGCCTGCCACTAGATGGCTTGAGCACTTCACAGAGACCAGCATGGGGTATGGTGTCTTGTGAGGGAAAGTTTGAACACACTACGTGGGAAATGCTTTCCCTTTGTCAATCAAGACTCTTCTTGTTCATGCAGCAGTGAAAGGTGGCTGGGCAATCTGTACACAACTAAAAGTTTCCCCTGTGTGGTTTTTATTAATCTGCTTCTCTACAGAGTATCAGGCTGTGTGAATAAATGGCTGATCCTGGCTATGTGGCTGTACAAACCAGACAGCAATGCAAGGAACTGTAAAACATTTTTGGTATTAGAGTAGTGCTCAGGTGGTATATGCAGTTACCAGCATAATTTCCTACATTACCACGCAGAAAACTGCCAGCCATTACAGATACCAAGGGACAGACATAACCATGGGGCCCGCTGTCAGCTAGCCCTGAAGGTTAGCAGGGCCCCAGGCATCACACACACAATGAAAGGTGAGAAACTGCCAGACCTCATCGATAATAAAATGGGAAGCAGGGGCTTCCTGGGTTGCTGACTGAAGGGGAGGCACCAGGGCAACTATCATAAACACCAGAGAGGGATGTCACCAAAGCCAGCAGTAATGGAAGGTGTGAAGAGGAGCTGGTGGCTTCTTTGGGAGGAGAGGAGGCTGGTGAATTGAGGGAACCTGGGAGAGGAGAAGGGGGGTACGAAGTGAAAGCTGTAATCAGAACAGACTTCTAGAAGTCTATGCTATTTGGAACAGGACTGCTCCCCCTACACTCATTACTGACTTCTGAGACTTGGTACCTTCTTGCTGGGCTCTTGGCTCACCCTGCTCACCTGCTCTGCTGTCCTGGCTTGGGCATGGACATGTGCACAACACTTGTGGTGCTCATGAGCAAGGAGCCTGTGTGTGATGATAAAGTGCTTGTGCTTAATCAAAGAAGGGCTACAAGGCTGGAGCATCTAATGAAATGTAATCAACGTGAGCCAGAGGAACAAAACATTTTAGCATACAAGGCCACCTTCAGCAGAGTTGAGCTGAGATATACCAGGCAACAGTAAAAGTAACTTGTAGCTATACCTTTTGTTAGAAAACAAGAAATCACCCCCAAAATTACAGTTTTATTAATTTTAAAGCAAAACAATGAAAAAATCTGGTAATTAAAAAACATACAGCTCTTGCTTTGTAAATTTTGCAAACAGTGTAATTACTGACCTGAAAGCCTGATTACTAATTGCAACAGCCAAAACTCATAGTGATACTGTGCCAGAATATGCACATTCTTAACTCAAAACATTTCAAAGATATGAGTATTAAATAAAGCGAGCATGTAATTTAACTTAATGACAGAATTTGACACACCGTTATAGTCGAGGATAGATGATTTTTCTTTACATGAGAAAATGAGACACTGTGTGTTGGTAGTTGCATTCACCTCAATATGGAAATTATCAGGAAAATTCACTAAATGTTACTACACAAGAATAAAAACCAAACACTTGACACTTACAAATCCTCATTTCCATAAAGCAAAAGCTTTATTGCCTGTAGTTATATAAATAGGGTATCATACAGCAAGCCCCCGTTTACATTTATAAATGGAGAACATTTTGAAGAGCTCTTCAACAGCAACATGAAGTGTGCAAAAATACTGGAAAGAGAAATAAATATTCTAGAAAGAAAAAAAAGGAACTGTTCTCCCGTGCCTAGAAATATCAAGTACCTCTTAGATTTTTAATTTAAAAAAAGATCTTTGCCAACTTGAGATCAAAATAAACGCAGATGTATTACAACATTAATGCTAAATCAGAAAATATAACCCAAAGTCCTGAATGTAATCTTGTACAGCCACAGAAAACACTTCCACATTTTATCTTCTTGAAACTACACTAGAGCACATAGAGTGAGTGGTATATTACAATATATTCTCTTTTAAAACACCAATTTTCACAGTCCTGGCAAACAGTACCAGTTTATTGCTAGCATTCCATTTAGTATTTCATAGCACACAAGTGTTAAGTAACTCATATACTGTAAATAAACACACACCAAGTAAACTGATGTTATTATCACATACCTTAAAACAGGTTTGGTTTTTTTCCCTAATTTGTGTGAATTTTGTTGCCTACAAAGTCAAGGACAACAATACCAATTAGCTCCTAGCACAGTATTAGCAAAATATCATTGACGCTCTCTCAAGTTAATAAATAATCTTAATTCCAGCAGGTAACACATCTAGAAGTACTCTGATCAATTACTTAAAATTGCACAGTCTTTTGGGAGCAGATGGGTGTCCACTAGTGACCAGAAGCAGGATTTATACAGGTTGATTCCACACTTCCCAGTATATTTCCAAAGTACAGGGAAATGCTGATTATCTCAAAGTCTTCAAATATTTTTGTAGTCAAAACTCTGCACACAGTTTAAAACTTACATATTTACAAGTCTCCAGTCCTTGTGATTTCAGCTCTTCACAGTACTAAGTTAAAAATTTATCAGATACAACCTCCTATAGTTTACCTGCACTCTGCACTTAAACAGTCACATGACTTCTCAGGGAACTCTTCTCTAGGATACAGTCATCGCTAGGAAAGAAAACCTCCAAACTCTTTAGCATTAAAATTTGCATCAGCTAGATATGTAGACTGGTTAAGTAAGAACCTGAATTGCAAAGATGTTGCTTTACTGTCAACAAAAACCTGGGAATGGAAAGAAATGGATTTTTCTTTTAAAAAATCTTTAGAATGCAGTAGACAGTGGCACTTTGAATGAACTTACAAGGAAATGATCATTTGCATACAAGAGAGTGTGATCAAACAATGAACAGAGGAATCCACAGCATCAAGTGTTTATTTTGAAGGTCTGCTTTCACAGCATAGAAACTCAGCTTTGGGGCCAATCAGCATTATCATGAAAACTTTTTTTAATAAAGGTCTTTGGATTATAGCAAATCCAAACAGTCCACAATTCCAGGAGTGCTTTTCTTCAGTCCACTGAATAAGGGCCACGCACTGTACCTAGAGGCTCACTTCAGGAATACCTGTTTCTACCAAGCACAGTCATACACACATCATTTTACTACTCTGATAGCAATTTATTTTTTCACAGTAAGTCACAAATTACCTTTGTCTAAAATATATGCTTGGACTATGATGGACATCCATTAGAGAGCCACACGTTTTCTAACAGTATTTACGCCTGGACAGTCTCTGCTGGAACGAGATTTCCTGTTGTGTCCAGCTGCATACACTTACAAGAGCAGGCAGAAACTGGGCACTCAGTATGGTCCCTAAATAGCAACAGCCGAAAAAAGAAAAAAACAGGTAAAATAATTTTGCAATTATGCATTTAACTATGTGCAGAGGTGTAGTATCTCAGAAAAACTCAGTATCACAGTTCCGTTTTATTATTTAAACTTTATAATGATAGATACAGGGAAGGAGGCAGGTTCTACTCAGTGCAGCGCACACATGGGAAATAACAAAATTTTAACATCAACTTACCTGAACCAGCTCAGCATATGACCAGCATGTCCACCATGCCTACAGTTGTGACACCAAGTAAACCAGTTGTTGAACTGGGCTAACTTCTTGTCTTTGCTAAGATCCACTTTTTCATCTGACTTGGATCCTCCTGTGCAGAGAAAAACCCACCCCCACAAATATGGCTGTAAATCATTACACTTCATTTATATTTCAGTTCCAGCAACAGCACTAAAATAATTTTGAAATTAAGAATACTATGTGAAAAAGCAGCCTGATTTTAAGAGAAGTCAGTAAAAATATTAAGACATGGAAGAATGCCAAAAAAGAATTAGACTGCTGAGCTGTTGCTTCACATCTTATGGACATGCTAAACTTGCCTAATAAACAAGTTTTACAGACAGAATCTCCTTCAATGGTGATTTATGCTTTATTGATTGATTTATATTCCAGTGAATTATGGGCCTGTTCTGCTGCACATGAAATCTTCTGCTTTAGAAAAAAAAAATCAACAATATGTAAGTTATGAATTGGAACAAGTACAATATAGAAGTCATAACACAGATCAGTGAAAGAATGAGAAGAGATAAATAAACATGACAACTGTACAGCTGCTCATGGCTCTGTAACAAGACTGACTTAAAAAAATATGGTCAAAATCCTTTTCATTTAGACATTATATAATGCTGAGCCAAAGGCATTTAGAACTAAAATATTCTAGTCGTAATATCTCTTAGCTGTGACAGCATGACCCATGCTTTCTTTCATACTTATTAACAGAAAGCACACCACATCTCTCTTTCTCTTCCACCTAAAAAATAATTCATTTACATTCGAAGATTTGTGTAGCATCCCTACAATTCATCTCATGAAAACACACTCCCCATTTCTTTCAGTTGTAAAGCTCACAACACTGACTCCCACAACATTTGGATCTTTACATCAGTCTAACCACGGAATTTCACGTGGTCCAACCACTGACAATTTCACAGAAAACTGCCAGAACCAAGTAACTGTCTGAGCCTTAAGAATTGAAACAAAGGTTTCATCATAAAATTAGATGGTATGTAAACAAGTTCTCGATTATGGTCCTTCTCCTCTCAGAATGATGAGTATGAATATTTACACTATAAGCACAAATAGAAAAAAAAAGGTGCAAGAGAAGATCTTCCAATAGGAACTGCTGATTTGACTAGTACCGTAGCTGAGTAACTAAAACTCACTGTGTCATACCTGGACAGCTGGAAACTGGTGTTCCCATATTTATCAAGCAAAGTGCACAGCGGGGAAGGGGCTTACGGCAACCAGGACAGCTTGTAACTTTTGACTTGGTTGGTGAACCACTGACTCCATACTGGCTAAAACCTCGCCCCTGATGAGGAATAGCTGAACAGCTGTAAGAGATTGATTTCCCACAGAAATTGCAACTCACAAACACCTAAAGAGAACAAATGCCCATTAATTTTTTGGTTTGGTGGTTCCACTTTTCCTATACCTGTGAGTGAATCCATTCAAGCTAGTAAACATTTATTTACCAGATATTCTAGAGAGTGCCCTGGAAAGCCATAGCAACTTGTGAAGGAGTTCTTAACATCTTGGCTTACAGATGAGGCACACAGCCCTGAGAAATAGGCCTTAATGATGCTTACTTACTTCAAAAGCACATAAAAACATGCACAATTGTTAAAACTTTGAAAGATATTATTTAAGATAATAAAAGCAGTATCTTCAGTAATGGAAGAAAACAGATTTATTCTACTTACTATATAAAGTCTGGTCTCTCCCTCCTTATAGTCACATGACTCACACTACAGTTCCCAACATAAGGATTATCCTAGTATTATTTATCTGCATCCCTCACATCACAAGTTGTGACTTGATACCAAGAAGCACATATTTTAAAATGTTTGGCCTATTTATGTTAACCACATAAGGAAGGAGCAGTAAACTCAGCTCCCTCCCACTTGGAACAGCTCTGCTTAAACAGCTGTGACTGATAAATGCATTCAAAACCAGCTTTCCTCAGAAACTCTCAGGCCCTAAAGCCTGTAATGAACATACTTAGCAGACATGAGAGAGTAAAAGGTGCCATGGTAAGACCATGTTGGCCAAAATTGCCACCAGATGTTAAGAAGTTAGCATTTGGGAAGGGCATTAGTTTTTGGGTCAGTGTATGTTCAGAACTGATAATGAAACTTGCTGCTGTTCGCTTTAGTGTCAGGTTCAAGGGCTTCAAAACAGCTTCGAGTTTTTTTCAATTAAAGGCAATTTGAACTAGTTCCATGGTTTCAGCATCAGTCTCACCCTGACACTGAATTCAGCTGGATGATACACCTCTGATGTATCAAAAAAAAAAAATCGAAAGAGTTTCCAGTTTCCCCAGAAGTAAAGTGTTGATAAGTTACAGTTTCCGAAACACCTGTTATTTGAAAAAAAAAGTGACACTTCCCTTTATTAGGGCAGGCTTAGTTGAAATCTGTCTTTTGCACATAAATCCTCATGAAAACCCAGATATGGCCAGCAAGGTTTTTTTTACAGAAGTACCATGCCACATTCCTTTCTGGACTGGTCATACTTCATAGAAGTTTTATATTTACCTGGGCTAAAGGCTTTGAGCTGGGATCCAGCTTACTCCTATGGATATCAAATTCTGCACGCTTATGCCAAAACCTCCAAGCATCTAAAAGATTCCTGTAGTTCTCAATCCAGTACTGAACCCTTTCATCCTTAAGTACATCTGATGGAGAACCCTAAAGCAGGCAAGAAAAAATGTCAGACATACACTGAAGACACACAATACATGTTACTCACTTTTTCAAAAGGCTTTACAAAGTGTACTACAAGATATAAGAAATAATACAGTGTAATTTATCCTGAAGAAGATGAATTTTCTGTTAAACTGTAATGTGAGTTTGAGAAAGGTTTTCTTCCGTTTCTCTCTGGTTGAAAATACTTGTGCTGCCATGTCCTCCTAAGAACTTATGTCTGTGAGATGAAGGATTTGAAAGTTCTGTCACGTATCACAGTCTATCACTGTCATGATTGCATATGCAGTTAAATACACTGCTAGCAATAGCTGCTACTGTGTAAGGGCCAAGGTAAGCCCCTTATTAAAAAAAAACCCAAAAACCCAAAGCCTACAAACAAACAAACCCTCACCTTTGTTCTCTACCAAAATCCTGAAAGCAAAAAAAAAAAATGAAAACAGCAGGAAACACACCAGCAATAAGCAGATAAATGGGTATTCCCAGTTCAGCTAGTGAAAAGGGCTGATTTTCTTCTGTCTCTTTCCCCTGCTATCTCCTCAAGCTATCTTAGCCAGAGGGTGAAGACACATGCTTATTAGGTAACACTGAGTTTCCAAGGACTCCACAAAAGAAAACCCAATTGTCCCAATTTAGACCAGAAAATACTTCTTACTTCACAAAATTCAACACTACGCTGATAAAGAAACTATTTCTTCATAAAACTTTATGGAGGAAAAATTTATTTTGGCGTGAAACACTAACCTGTAGCATGCAATAGCTTGCTGTCTGGACATCTCCAGTTCTGTCAACATAACTTTCCATCAAGTCAACTCCATCTTTTGTCAGCCCTGTTAACAGTATTCCCTCCAAATTCCCAGCCTCTTTCATTTCATTTGTCAGCTTTTCAATAAACCTGTTGAGCTATAAAAAATATATATGAAGAAATATATAAGTAAAAACAGTGTCTGCTGCTAACGGGATGCCCCATTGCTGGATGTTATGCAGAAAAAGTTAAATTACTATACTGTATGACACTGCATGAAATCACCTGTTTATACACAAACTTTAAGCTTCCTGATAGAAAATGCAAAGAGAGTTTATGTGTTCTTAGAATACTTCGGTGAATTTAAAATAGAACATTCCTGCTGTAAAACCAAACCTTAATTTGAGAGAACATTAACACCGGGAAATAAATACTGAATAAGGAGAAATATCCTCCAGTAGAACAGGTGTACAGTTAATGCAACTGCATTTAAACTACCATGTGATGAATACTCACAAAAACCCCCAAAACAACAACAAAACCAATAAAGCCCCCAAACCAACAAACCAGAAACCAAATCAAAAATCAAGCTGAAAGTACAAACTAAAAACCAGATACCATACCTTATATACTACCGTGATAAGAAAAAACAAATCACTCACGACTCTTTATTTCTACTGTTCACCCCTCTAGCTCACAGTTTCTTCTGCCTCTGAATTAAGCCCTGTTTCAAAGTTTAAATGTGCAACCACAAACTTACCTGAGCATCATTGAGGAACTTGCAAGCAAATGCCACTCTGTCTCGTACAGCTACGTTATTTTCATACTTCAGAGAGAAAAATGGGAATACCAACATCAGATGCATGTTTCCATTTTTCCAATACATTGTAAAAATCAGAGCACTTGCACTACCGTCTAATATAATGAAATTGATTGTGTACAAAGAAAGCCTGACATCTGGAGAAAGCTAACTCTAAATATCAGCTTACTTGTTCGTACTCAGATACAGGTATCAGAGGAAGACTGCAGATACGGGAACAATCTCCTGGGAAAGCCTGGTACAACACATCCTACATGGTTTATGAAACTCTACAAAAATAAACTTTGCAAGTCCAGTAGAGAACTTAGCGCTTCCAGGATGTATAGCCAAGAGTCCCACCAAGTCCCAGGCAGAACAAACCAAGCTTCCTTTACTATATTTACAAAATAACTAGCCTAACCACTCCATTCCTTCCTTAAATTGCAAATAAAAGTTAACAAAGCAACAAAACACCCCAAGCAAACAGAAACTAAATATCCAGAACGAATTTCTCAGAAGTATATTAACACTTGAGCTTCAGCAGTGCATCAATATTTACTTTCTGCTTTTTAATCATTTCACTAGATGCAACACTGAAGAAAAAAAATACTTCTCTGTATTAATTCTCATACTTAGCTGTGCCCATATTTTTCCCTCCTGATATTCTCAGATTAGAAATTGTGACTGACACTGCCAAAACAAGATGCACTTGGCAAAATCTCTTTCATTCAAACTTTAACAGGTTTTTCACTGAAGGAAAAATTAAAATTAAAACCAAACAGCACCAAAACCAAAGCCAGTTCATGAATAAAAAACCCTGTAAAATCACTACCCAACATCCAGAGAACAACAGTACTCTCTCTCAAGGACAGAAAAAAAAAAAAAATCCAGGTTTCTCTCCTCTGGGATTCTAACCTTTTTTTGTTTTTCATTATCCTAAAAGCATCAAATTATGACAACTTCACTTTCAACAGTCTTGGGCCAACTGCACTGCTGCATTACAGGAGTCCTCTCCTGGGGTAAATAACTCCTACTGAATCAAGTATTTCTACTGTTCTCTAACCAGGAATCAAATATGTTAACTCCTCCAAAGGCTCAAACTATCTCATGATTAAAGATTTAGTTTGCCATTTAAATGGTAATTCTGTATCAGTTTCAGAAGACCTGGAATACTCTATTTACTGTTTCAACACAGTGAAATTATTTTAAGAAGCAAGCAAGGGAAAAGACAATATAGTTCAATGCAAATATAGCTTGATAAAAGTCCTGCAAACTCCTCTGCATTTAGTCTGCTTTTTGCAATTCTATTATTGATCTCTCTTCTGTTTCTTCCCACTGCTTATATTATTTTGATAATGTATTTCTAGTGGTTTAATAACTCCATGCTAAAAATCAAATTCCTCTAAAAACATGTGTTAACTATAATGCATGTTTTGGTTGTTCATGCATGATTTGTTAACTAATATAACATTCACTAATATGAAATGTCTGTTTAGCAGAAAGAAATGGTATTTGCCAGCACCAGGATAAAATAATACATTCTAATTCGATTAATTCTTGGAGTATATAGGAGTCCCCCTACACATGTGCATGTATCTATATGCTCCTATTGCATAAAGAAATTTTAACCTAACAGACAGAAATTTACTCACCAAAACACCGTCATATGAACCAGACTCACTCGTCAGGAAAGCAAACATAGCACACAAGTAGGGATTGTTCAATTGCAGTCTTAGAGTACTGCACATTTCTCTCCAAAGTGAATTCTTCTCATCTGTGTAGCCTGAGAGAGCCATTGCTACTACATTAAGGTTCAGATCACCTGATTTATGAAAAGCAATCAGTGAAACAATATTATTCAAGTTAAGGACTTAAAAAAAAATCCAGTTAAAACTGTAAATGAAAGCATCCATCTGAAACACAATGTTTGGTCAGGATGAAACACAAAATGCAGTAGAATTAACACTACCTAAAATTAATGTGCATACACTACCATGAATAGTAGCTTCTGCTTTAAATGCCTCTGTTCAGGTAAGTTAGCATCCACATGCATGACAGCCTCTTTAAACAACATCACACTGCTTGTGGTATTTTGAAATAGCTATCATAAAAGATTGTCATTATCGTAATTCATATCCACAAGTAGTGAAAAGACAGGATTGTATATCCAGCCATCATTTAACAGACCTAGCTAGAAGATGACGATTTTATATAAAAGTTTCAAGCTAAGAAGTTTCCCAAAAATGCAAAAACTATTTAATCTAAATATTCATTCTGTCAAAAAGTTCAATTTTATTCTTGAATTTGAAAGCAGTGTGTCTTCACTCTGAATCCTCCCTATGGAATGCACAGACAGACACTTTCCCCCAGCAATTCCATCGAAGTAAAAAGAATCCCACTAGTTCTGAACATATGTCTTTCTGGGTTTTTTTATCAGTAGGAAATTCTGAAACATATGATCTATTTTAACTAGACAGTATGGCATATGGTAGTCTGATGAGTGAAATATCAGGATTTGTCAAGCTCCAATACAAGTGCTTCAAGTAACAATTTTATAATACAACAGACATCTCTTCCATACTATCCGCCATAATTCTGTTAACAGAAAAAATCTACTGTAATGCAGAGCCAAAATAAAAGACTAAACACAATACACACCTTTTCCTGAGGAAGCCCCTTTATTCAGAATTTGTATTGCTCGCCGTATGTCCAAGTTGAAAAGTGCTACAGCAGCAGCTCGCTCCCAGTCTCCTTCCTGTTCCAATGAATTTAGGAAAGGTTCCACATCTAAGTCTGTTCCCTTCTTTATCCACCCACAGAGCTGCAAAGCCAAAGATCTCTCCTCACTCAGGTATTGAATAATATCTGCCTGTCTATCAGATCCACTCCTGCTGTGCCTGAGGTTCTCTGTTGTTCCTAGAAATGGGAAATAGGTTAAATTATGCTTAAATCACAATTTCAATCACAATCACAACTCAACACTTTGATTTCAATCATAAAACAGGGTACAAAAGCTGAGTATCACATTTTAATACTTTAACATTGCTTACAACTCCATGGTAAGGAGCAGCATGCACAAAATTATTTTGATTAGCTAAAAATTATGCACCTAAGCTTGACACACATTCCTCAGTCTTTTTTCTTTCTTCTACTATTTGTTACATTTGACAGGAATTTTCAGTATGTTCAAAGTGAAGATACATAATACAGGGTCAGGCATCTGCTCTACCAGTTCTCAGCCAGCATCAATGTGTTAGAAGCTTTCCCACCACTGAAGACTCATTTTTTGCTCCAAGGAGCATATTTATTAATAAGACATATATTGAAATGAGAAGGAAATATTAAAATAATAAATTATACTAAGGAAAACTTCAGCGAGCATGAGAGGCAGAATGTGACAAACCGGGGTGATCACCACTTCAGAACAAGTCAGCTTATTTAAATATAGTTGTACAAATGTACTTAATACATTAGCAGTGACTACAGCAAAGTCGCCTTTCTAGAACTACACCCTGATGCGGAGCTTTGAAAAATATAATAGTTACGCAGGGAGCAAGAATACTTAGTGCCATAGTCAAAACTCAAATGTTTGAAATAGTTCAACGATTTGCCTCTGAGGATACTATGCTTTTACAATTACTAACTTTCAAAGAACACTGAAAACTCTGGAAATTACTGTTAATTTACATTATTAAAACACAAACAGAAATACTTTGTTTCGATATTTTTAAATAGTGTCTTTGAGCAATTGCCAAAGACAAACTCATGAGTGCATCATTTTGCAAACATTATACAACAGTACTTAGCAAAGTTGAAACATTCTTACCCAAAGATGACTTCACAATTGATTTAATGCCAGCATAAACTAAGGGACCTTTGTTTCCTGTAAGTTTTTGATCCATATCTTCAGTATACTGCTTCATAAGTATTTTTGTGTATAGGAAGCTTAATTTTTCCCAAAAAATGTTTTTAAAAGTTTGAAGTCACATCCTGTTAACATATGCAAAGTATTTACAGGATGTTGCATTGTATTTAAAGATTTTAATGCATTTTATGTAAGTGGTTTACATATAAAGGTATATTACTTCCTTAGGAAAAAAACTACAGTAAAATAAAGGATATAATGCAGAGTGTACCAAAGCGATTTCAGCTGAGGATCTTCATTTCCAGCTAGGAGGTGATTTCTCCAAACTTGTTCAGTATCAAGACCATACCTTGACAGAGCTCTGAGCCGCATTTTGGTTGCTATGTCTTTTTCCAAGGAACTAGCCTTTCCTTCTTCTGTACACTCATACAAATGTCGTCCACAAGCCCACATTAAGGATGTCACTGGGCTCCATGCAAGAGAAATTCTTTCAAACACTGTGAAGTCAGACATAGTCCTGTTGGGAGTCACTACTACCATTCGATTTTGATTTGTGGGATGCCAGGCAAATGAAGCAATGTAATTTTCACATGGTTGGACACTTCTTTCAATTATTGTTGGCTCAGTTTCATCTCCAATGGGTGTGGGAGTATGCTGCATGTCATACAGTCTAATGATATTACTATCCCTTGTTAAAGTAGCTAACAGTCCAGTCCTTGTTGGACACCATGCAACTTTTGTTAAGGGTTTTGGTTGCTCTGTCAAGGTCAAAACAGGCTTTTCAAACTTTCTTAAATCCCATATGGCAACCTGACCTTCATAGAAGGAAGCGACACGATCGTGGAAATAGGGATCAACAGTCACTCCTTGGACAGCCTTGGTGTTTACAAATATTTTTTGGCTTGTGTTCCTAAGATCAAAGATAGCCAGATTTCGATGCATTCCAGCTAACAGCAGCTTCTGATCCCGTGGAAGCCAACAGAGAGAGAGACAAGCATCATTCTGTCCTAATTCATATAGTGGTTTTGTTACTACCAGGCCTGCTTCTGCATCTCCTGCCGAAAGCCTTACTTTCTCTGTAGCAACTGCAGTCTCTGGGGCATATTTGCTGCTGATATCCCAGATCAGTACTGAAAAGTCAGCCCGATGTTTATCTAACCCAGCAGCAAGCCAATTGCTATCCAGTGGGTTCCACGCGAGGGTATTGCACTGCCGGGCGTGTTTGGGAACAAACTCTTTGCCTATCAAATCTTTAGATTTTGAGTTGTGGTCTTGCCCGAGGCTGGTAAGTACCACTCGGCCATTGGCCTGTCCAACAGCGAGGAGACATTCAGGATCATACTTGGGATACCAAGCCACACATTTCATGTACGGTGTATCCGAATTTATTGATAGCAGTGTAGCTGTAGTTTCTTCCGACAACCGCAAGGACCCTGCCTTGAGTTCTGAACTTACAGCAGAGTCAATGTGATAAAGGCTCAGTTCCGAATCACACACAACAAATCTGTCAACATGGTGTGGAGCCCACAGGATATCAGGTTTGGAGCCACTCATGGCTAGGGTAAATTGACACACAATTTAAGCTCTGGTAAGAAGATTCAGGTGATATCCATGCATATGGAAACTGTCGAGAAAATAATTTGTAGGAACATTATCAAAACCCAAGTTCTTTTTCCATCTGAAATCATCATTAAACAAACAAAACCAAATTACTTTTAGCTCAAGAGTTTAACTCATAACACACTTCAAGCCAAATCCTTAAGCATTGTCCTCACAGCACATGTTGTTTTTGCTGGTATGTATGTACTGAGACAGAACCAACACGGCCACCTACGAACTGATGACAATAGGATTTGCTGTGTTTACAAACTTCACACCCGTATTAAGCAAGAAGACATTACCCGAGATGCGCTGTGTCAGGACATGTGGGTGTGCCGCTTGGAAAGAGCCACTCCCTCAAACACCTAGAACAAAATTTCCCTGCCTAATTAAAAAGCATTAAGTGACAAAAATTAGACTCTGTCTGTTTTGTCTAAAGCCCGTTCCATAGCCTAGAAAGCCTTTCTATCTTGGAAGATTTCAACAGAAATGCAAATTGTCATCTTATTGTACCGCTCCTAATCCCACCTCCCGTCCCAATGTTACCGTGTCTCCGTTCCTATTTGGCCCAGCAACATTCAAACAGGCACATTACTGTCAAAACTCCATTTACACTTTCGGTAGCTGCGTGCCCAGAATCACTACACGTGCCTACATGCAAACAGACCCCACAGATCCTATACACCTCTTCCATCATTCTGGAAAGGGACATGCAATATCGGGAGATATGAANCCCGAGCGCCTCCCTCCCTCCCATTGGCGCGCGGCAGGGTC
Source organism: Dicrurus megarhynchus (assembly GCA_013399195.1). NCBI lineage: Eukaryota > Metazoa > Chordata > Aves > Passeriformes > Dicruridae > Dicrurus > Dicrurus megarhynchus. The sequence continues at coordinate 1,010,757 of VXAD01000744.1, forward strand.
ACGTGCTCCGCCCTCCCCCCGCGCGCGGCGGGCGCCTCAGCGCCCCCCGGCGGGCCGAGCCGGGCCGGGGGGGGGGGGGGGCCCGGG
>VXAD01000744.1:1010859-1110069 GCA_013399195.1 Dicrurus megarhynchus
GCCTCAGCGCCCCCCGGCGGGCCGAGCCGGGCCGGGAGCGGGGGGAGTCCCGGGCTGGAGAGAGCCGGGAAGCCGCGGGACGCAGTCCTGGCAGTGCGCTCTGGGATGGCCCTGCTGGAGCCGCGAGGTTGCACCAGAGCACCCACTGCGGTCCCTTCCGGCATGAGACGTTCTGTGGTTCTGTGACCACAAAGAGCATCTCATTGCGGCCCCGTGCCATGGACACCTTCCAGTGTACCACGGTGCTCAGAGCCCCGTCCAGCCAGGCCTTCCAGGGATGGAACATCACAGCTTCTCTGGGCAGCCAGTTCCAGTTCCTCGCCACCCTCACAGTACATAATTTTTCCCTCGTATCCAATCTAACCGTACCCCCTCTTTCTGGGGACCTGCTCAGTCAGCCAAAGCTCGGGGTTTTGGGACTGCATACCATCTCTGGGCAACTTCTTCCAGTATTTGATGCCACAGTAATGAAGTTTTCTTACATATAAATTACCTGAAAAAAAACCGCACGTATTTCCTCACTCCTATGTGATTAGGATTTTACAGCCTGTTTTTCTGCAAGCCATGGAGAAGTGAACTTTCACCTTTTTCCTTTTGTTTTCAATGCTCTTTAAAATTTTCTGAAATAAAAATTATAAACTGAAGTACTAATTGGACAGATTCTCGTAGAATAACTTCCTTCTTCATATAGAAACAGTGATATTTGGCCTGGAAATATTTATCACATTTTTAAAGTTTTCTTCAGCACTCTTAGAGTCAGGACATTAGTTCCTTGCTTTAGGACATTAATTCCTTACTGCTTCTCTTGCTTCTTTTCTCATAAAAGAAAAGAATTGCATATACTTTGGCTTCCTTATTAAATATTTTCCTACTTTCTCTTCTGAATTACGGCATATAATTTTTAATGGCCTTTCCAATGTTTTTATAACTTAGCAAAACATTTTTAAGAAAATGTATGTTAAACCATTGTTCATCCATCTTTTCAATAATCTCCACATATTCAGTGCCTTTAGTTTAAAAATGTGTTTGAACATGATTTGTGTCAATGTCTGTTGTCTTTTTTCTTGTCTCTTAGCATATGGAGAATTTGTATTATCCAAAGAACTACATTTTATGTGTTAAATTTTCACAGGGTTCATTAATTTAAGCCACAAATGTCATGTAATGGTACAACAACTAGTTGTCTTAGATTTCATTGTAATATTCCTTCCATTTTAAAAGCACTTTTCCTCATAGAACTAGCTGGTTTTTTTCCTTAGTAACAGTAATCTTTAAGAGCTCAGCAGTTGTTTTGATAAATAAAATAGGCCAAACCACGTGGAAAAATGAAAAGTAATTCAGATTAAATAGTCTATCATATATCAAAGGCAAAATTGGCAGCCTGGATTTTCATGCTTATCTGTTTCATTTTCATCATTCCATTTCCTCTGCTGCTGTTGAAGTGGAACGTAGTGGCTTTTTCACATCTGTTTCAAATATTCACCTGGAGGTTCTTTTTATAACAAAGATGAAATTCAGTTTGTGTGTTCCTAACATTTTTCCATGGGAAAGTATGGGAATTCAGTTTGTAAATGTAGTTAATACTTGCAGTAATCACATCATCTAACTTTGATTCTAAGAATCAGCAGCTTAACTGTCTGACATCTTACTCATTTCTTGAGTCCTAATGATGGTCCAAATACACTACTAACAAATACACAAGCTACAGAACAGGTGTTTCCTGTGTCTTTGGCACAAGAAAGATTCAGAGGAATTTAAAAATGAAAAACTGTATTTGGAACCAGTGAATGCTGTTACTACAATGACAGGTGCAAAGTAAGTTAATAGAAACACAAGAGATATTTAGTGTTTCAGAATGCAAAGGAATGTTACCACCTGAGAGACCACTGTGTCACAGTTAATAGATCACATGAACTGTTGGGATATAGATGTTTTATATTTGACCATTCTACCACACACAGAAATTATATTTCCTATGTTGATCTCAAAATAAATGCTGCAGCAGTATTTCATTACTGAGGTTGTGAATTCCTCTAATCTTTCTGAACCTTTTAAACTCTTGGATCTTTGCTTCTGTTTTCCACGCTCTGATTTACCCTTTTAATTTGCGTGTGGCTGTCTCCACATGTGTCTTTGTCCAATAGCAGCATCTTTATTTGTAAATAATACACAATATTTTTTTAGTTTTGGGGTTGTACCTAGATAATTATTAATCTCTTCATTAACCATTGCATAACAGCTGCTTTTTATATTTTCTTGTTCCTTGCAATTGATATGGTAAAATAAACTTACACATTTAAACCCCCAAATCATTGAGGGTCTAACTCAGCTTGACTTTCATCAAGTCTCATTTTAATCCTACATTTTTGGCCTCTCAGATGTTGCACACACTTGTGATCAGTTCCTGTTATATTCCTTGTAAGATCTGCTTATTTCTAATGTGAATTTATATGTGACAATTGTTTTTATGCATTTGTATCTCAAATTATTTCCAGCAATTTCTCTTCATGGATGATGTATCTTTTTTTTCCTTTTTTTTTTTTTTTTTTTTTTTTTTTTTTGTTCTGACTGCAAAATATTCCAAGTTTTCTCTAGGTACAAGTCTCTGAGTTCTTCAAGAATTTTTAATCATGTGAAGACTTTCTACTGGAGAAGCTCCATTTTGAGCTTATTTTCTTCTTTAAAGATATGTTAAAATTCATAAGAGATCAAGGTATACCAAGGTTAGCTAATATTTTTTGAGATATTAACTGGAAGCTCTTTTTTCCCTACAACTTTGTTATGCTTTTTCGTATTTGATTCCTGGAAGGCTGGCTTTTCATTTAGTTTATGTTAATCTCTGAGATTTGTTGTATTTGTGTCATGTCTGGCCAAGAGGAACTAGCCAAAATAGCTAAATCCTTTCAGGAATACAGAAACACCTAAATACTGCAGGAGTTTTGTCTGTTGCCATGCAATGTTAACACTGATTTTTAAAGACATGTCAAATATTAATTTAGTTATCTAAGTCTACTGCTGCTCCTCCCTTTACAGAAAAAGAAAAAAGTATATATTCTGTCATTGCTATTTTTAACATTACTACTTGTTTGGTTTATGGTTACTTAAACTTGCAGAAGCTGTTGCTTAATGGAGCCTAGCAGACTGTTTCAGATGTAGTGTTGCATACCTGGTAGCATTGCTTTATCTGATTTTTGGTAAGAGAAGAAAGTATTCATTACATAGGGAGTCTGAAGCTGGAGTTCAAACCTTTCAGTCTACGTAAAATATATGTCTCTTTAAAAAAATTCTAAATTATACAGATTCAGCAGCATGATTGCCGAAGTTTTGGGCACAGGTTGCGAGACTGTTTCCTCCAGGCTTTAGTATTTCTACTGAAAATTCTTTTGTTTGCACAGATCATATTTTTGTTCTTTGTGTGTGTTGGGATTATCACTTAATTGTATACAATTTCACATTAAAAACATAATGCAAGTTACTGTATTCAAATGCCACATATTTTCAGGGTGAAAAGGGCTCAGAGGATCCAGTAGGTCCAGTTGGCCCACCAGATCTTTCACCTTGGCCATTCATTAATTGAGGCATTCAAAATAAAAAGTCTTTTAAGTAAGGAAGGTGACTCTTCTTTCGAGGGCAGAATGGCCTTTGTCAACTGCACAGGCTTGGATAAGACTGAAAAAACTTTCAGTTTCATTTACTTCATTAATATTAGTGGTGGTTTCTGTACTTGTTATTCAATGGGATGCATAGAAATGTGAGCAGGGGAAATTAAAACGGGCACATTTGTTTTCTTTTGAAGATAGTGACTTCATTTTATTAATTGGAAAACTGATCTGTGGAAGTTTAGAAATTAATGTCCTAGCTAATCTTTTTAGGATATCCAGGCTCCTGAAAGAATACCTGGACCAAAGGGATCACGAAGTTTGAGTGTTCAAAGTCCAAAGGTAACCCATGAAAAAAATCCTGATTTTAGAAGGATAGAGCAGGGAATATATGTGACAGAGGACAAGGCTTTCAATATATTAGAGCTCATATTCTTCTAGGAAAACTCATGAAATAAAACTCTTCAGTTTTTGTCACTGTAGGCTGTTAGAGAACTCCTCTTGAGCTGTATCTTACGTTATGATAAGCAGAAACGTAGAGGATTTACAAGGGGTTGTTTAAAGAAATTGGAAATGAAATATGCTGTATTTTAACAATATTCCATGTTGCTGAACCTGACCAAAGCCCTTATTCAAACCGACAATTTTTTGTAGCCACAAAATGGCTACACAATGGATGCTGTAATGGCTGCACATTTGGCCATCTTTGCTTTAAGCCATCAGTGAAGGAAAACATTTACACAAATAATTCTAATTTGGAGTTTTGTAAGTTTTTTGGTGTTGTGGGTTTTGTGGCTTTTGGTTTGGTTTGGCTTTATTGGTTTTTTTCTTTATTGGGGGTGGAGGTATATGTTAGTCTTTTTTTTGGACAAGAAAGTGAGCCTGGTCGAAACGGGAACTGTGGAATTTCAGGAACGGGACTGTCAGGAAGTAAAGTGAATCTGTTTTAAACAGTTACTGTTTTAATCCTTGCTCTGTTTACTTACAAATGTAAGTAATAACTTACCTGTGTAATAATGCAAAACACTTTTCAGGCCAGTGCTACGTAAGTGACGCAACAAGACTGTCATTTCACTTCTCTGACAACCTAGAACTGTACTTACTTCAGCAGTTCGTACTGCCTTGCCAGTACATTCACTTTTAGCTTTTATTAACTTTGCAGTACTCAGAAGATCCATGTGATGTACTTGATGCCTGAAGAGGCCATCTAAAAACAGAGACTGGACAAGAGGAAGGGAATAAGCTAGGTATTTATGTGAAAGACCTTCAAAGGCACACCCTGGGGAGCCAGAGGCTACTGCCAAAATGGACCCCAAGATGGACCACAGGTCACGAGTTCTTCACACTTTTATAGGTTTGGTTCATTTGCATATCAGGGTTAATTCTCCAATTAAAGCTTCAGTTAATGATGTAGTTTCCCCAAGCTCACCCCCCTTTTAAGATGTTGGTTTACGCATTTTGGGCCTAGGATAGTCTGAGTGTCCTTGAAGAGCAGGCCTGGGGAGGCTTGGTTATGTCTACCTAGCACAAGAGAGCAAAAGTTAACAGGCTACAAGAAACTTCAGAGTTACACACTAGGCAGTACAGGATTTGAAAAATATGAAAGTTAAAACCTAAGGCATCATACTGTTGCTCTCAATCTGGGTATCTAAAAGAGAGGAATGTGTCAAATGAGTATTTAGAATCTCAGGATCAGGTAGGAACTAAGGAGTAAAACCAGTTCTTCCAGGAGATATCCTCCCTCCTCAAAGTGTTGTATGTTAGTCTTTTGATAGCTTAGTCTTTAGCCACCACCTTCTACTAAAAGGGCACAAATGTTTTGCCCAGACAGTAGCCTCCTTTACTAGGTGTGTATAAATGATTAAATGCTGAATGAGTCACCCAGTATGGAGTACTATCATTATTATAATTTTGCATTATCATGTAGATACACCAGAGGGCAGGATTTAAATAGCATAAATATCTTCATTGCATAAATATTCAGCTACTAAATGATCCTTTTGATACACTTACTGCAGTCTAGTTTTAAGAAGACAGATAATCACAACTTTGCTAACATAGTGTATAAATAACAATGGCACTGAGTTAAGTACTAGGAACAGTGATTTTTAAAAGCAGTTTAAAATATTTATTTCAAATTTCACCTATTAGTGTCTCCTGGCCAGAGGAAAAAAATCTAGTATTCTTTATAGTAATTATTTGCCTTCTTATTGAGTGAAGAGCACATCAGGGGAAAAAAATATAAATTTAAGGCAGTGAGTTTTGATTGATACTGGAAGGGTTAAAATCATTGTACTTGTGTAGGCATTAGATATATAATAGCAAATGTTAGAGGTTAGCAGGCACTAACCACAAACTTAGGAAGCAGAATGTTCTACAGTAGAAAGATAACCGAAAAGAAGAGACAAAAAGCAGCTGGAGCCAGCCAAGAAACTGCAGAGGCAGCGAAACATAACTGCACATGCTCTACAGCAAGGGCTGAAAAGTGCCTTGTGAGGAAGATTGCTGGCCTTCACCAAACGACCATGGAGGAAGACTTCGAGCCTTCCTCGGTGCGACCACCAGAGTGCACTGAGCCTGCGCTTCGCATATGCTAATGATAATAATGAATTCTAAGAAATTACTTGCATAACCACCCCTTTTCTAAGAAATGTAATGAATATGCATGAAATGCAATCATATATTGTAACTTAGTGTGTGCTTGGCGTGCGTGTTAGGAGGAGCGATGCCCCAAGCACCCAGCACTGAATAAAGCAAATACTTGCTTCTCTAAGTATCTCAGAGGTGTCTCTAGGCTCAGTTTGGAGCAATTCAATATCATTAAACAACTTGACCCATAGTGTGAGTCCTCTGACATTTTACATTCATGTGCTCTAGAATAGTCACGTTTTTTCATACTTGTATACATCTGTATCACATTCGCATTCAGTTGTGGCTCTTCAAGCAACAGAATCATAATTTACTTTGTCTGTCTTCATACAGAAGCTCTCTCTTTGTCTACTCTCTCTTTTCATTTCTTCTCTACCATTTTTGAGTTTCAGTAATGAGAATAGCAGGAAGTATTCAAGGAGGGCAGGTATGTACCAGGAACAAAAGCTATACGTTATTTTTTCCAGTAGGAGAGATGACTTAGCATGTATGCAGGAGCTAAAGGCTTTTTAACTTGAAATTTCACTAGCAACATAAAATGAGTTGTACAGATAAAACATTGTATTGCAGACTAGAGCTTTAGTATGGTCATGTAATGGGTGCATTTAGACAGATTCAGTAGTCCTGGAAGCTGAATGTGCTGAGCATCTGGTTCAGAGCATGTGGTTCTGGGCAGCCATTGGAACACTTCTGTACTAAAAAGCTTTGCAAGAAGTATTACTGTTAAAAACAGTGCTGTAAATCTGGAGTCATTACTTCCATCAGATTTGATTTCTAAGTGAATACAAAGCTACAAAAATATACACTAACAAGACTAGTGAGGAAGAAAAAGCTCTGAATTGTAAATCAACAATCCTGTTGTGGAACTGTCAAGATTATTACTGGACTTCCAAAACACAGTAAGAAGTGAAGAAGAGCTCAGGCTGTTCCCAGAGACCGGTTACAGACCAACATGTAGCAGATTTATGGATGTTCTAGCCAGAGAAATACAACCAAACTTGACCCCATTACTGTCCAAATACAGCATATGCATCAGAACTAGCAGGGTACATGTATATTTGACTAGTCACATTGTTATGTCTAAAAATCATGTTAACATTTTCTGATCTCTGCCAGATGAGAGTCGTGTTTGCAGGTCCCCAAAAAAAAGAGAAATCTTTGAACACATCTGGAAATCCATTAATTCAGTTCTGTTTTGGCACATAGTGCAGATAAACCTTGCCAACTGCTGGAAAAAGCATTTTTTTTCCATAGCTGTTGATCTGATAGGCTGTTTGCAGTCTTGATCTAAGCGTGCATAAGGGTAAGAATAAGTATGTAAACAGTTATGAGCGATCTGTGTGACTAATTTGATGCTAATGAAATGTTTAATCATCACCAATATCTCTAATACAACAGATGCTGGGTGCTGACAATAATTATCATTTACAGCACCAACAGATATTTAGTGTAAAATATTGTATTCCATTGAAACTCTTTGTTTTCCATGTGTGTAATGAAGGCAACATTTACTTAATGAAGACAGTTAGCCTCAATAAAGATGACATGTATTTGACAGGAGACGATGTAGAGCTTTATAGAAAGGAGGCCCTTTAGAATGAGGCTGCAACTGCTGGGCCAGCAGATCCTCCCTCACTTGAACTGGGTGAAGAGGGTGAGCAGTGGTGGTGGGCAGGATTTTTTCTGTTAGCAGCATGTTCCTTCAGAACATTTCATGTTAACAGAGAGTGAACAGACTGACAATTCTGTGTAGGAATGGTACTTCATACAGTCATAGGGCAAAGGTACAGCTCTCGCATGCAACCTGTCATGGCTTAACCCCAGCCAGCAACTAAGCACTGCACAGCTTCTTGCTTACTCTCCATCCTCATCAGGATGGGAGGAACAGAATTGGAAGTGTAAAAATAAGGAAACATGTGGGTTGAGAGAAGAACAGTTTAATATTTTTTTCAACCAATTAACCAATTAATTTTTTAAACAAGTAACAGTAATAATATTGTAATGAAAAGGAAAATAGCAAAGAGAAATAAAACCCAAGAAAGAACAAATGATGCAAATGAAAAAAATTGCTCACCACCAGCTGGCACATGCCCAGCCAGTCCCTGAGTAGTGGCCCCCCAAGCAAGCATCCTCCAGCTTTATATCCTGATCATGACAGCATATGGTCTGGGATATCCCTTGGGTCAGTTGGGGTCAGCTGTCCTGGCTGCGTCCCCTACCAACTCCTTGTGCATCCACAGCCCACTCCCTGCTGGGGTGAGATGAGGAGCAGAAAAGGCCTTGACCCTGTGTAAGCACTGCTCAGCAACAGCTGAAATATCTCTGAATTATCAACACTGTTTCCAGCATGAATCCAAAACAGCCCCATACCAGCTACTGTGGAGAAATCAGCTCTACCCCAGCCAAAACCAGCAACACAAACAGATTAATGTTATCTCCATCTTTGCTAAGAGCTAAGATCTCTTTGAGTTCCTTAGTATGAGCTATCTCACCCTTTAGTTAAAGTTACATATGTTGTCATACTCGTGGCTCACAGCACACACAAATAGATAATGGTGCTTGCAAAGGTGTATTTCTAGCTGAATGTCTCTTTATAAAGGTATATACCCTTGGAGAAGCAGAAAGTGAGTGCTTAAGACAGTGTTTAGTCTATCAGTGCATGAGACCTTGCACCCAGGCTACATGAAGGATGTTTCTACTGATCTTAATGAAGACAAATACTTTCTTTATGTTCATTGGTCAGTGGTGCCTTATTTTTTTCCTCTCTATTCTTTCCCTTTCACCAACATTTTAATGAAATCAGCAGGAAATGTCCTCTGCTTACTTTAAAGCTTAATGTACTTGGCTTACTTACAAGCTCCTACTCAATATATCCCAGCCAACCCTGAACTAGTGTGGGATTTCCTGCTCCAGCTGGATTCTGCTAAGTCTGTAGGGCCTGGTGGGATTCATCCTAGGGTACTCAAAGGGATGATGACATTGTGAGACCTCACTCAATGATTTTTTAACGGTCTTTGGAATCTGGAGATATTTCATTTGTCTGGAAGCTGGTAAATTTCAAGAAGAGCAAGACGGATGACCCTGGTAACTACAGATGTGTCAGTCTCACTTCAGTGCCTGGTAAAATTATGGATAAGATTATTCTGGGAGGTAGTGAAAAACTTCTGAAGGACAGTACAGTCATCATCGGTCACAGCCAGCATGGCTTAATGAGGGAAAACTCCTGCTTGTCAAAGTTAATTTCCTTTTATGACAAGGTAACCCACCTAGTTGATCAAAGGAAGCCAGTTGATATAATCTTTTTCATTTCAGTTTTTTATACTGTCTCTCACGACACCCTTCTGAACAAAATGTCCATCACACAGCTGGATAAAGACATCATGTGATGGGTAAGCATCTGGTTCAGGGGTCAGGCACAAAGGGTTACAGTGAAGGGGGTGACATCAGACTGGTGACCTGTCACTGGTGGGGTTCCACAGGGCTCCATCCTCAGCCCTGTGCTCTTCAACATTTTCATAAACGACTGGGACACAGGTCTATAAGGTATCCTAAGTAAATTTGCTGATTATACTAAATTGGGAGGAGCTGTTGCCTCCATCAGAGAGGCCCTGCAGAGAGATCTTGACAAATTAGAGGGCTGGGCAGTCACCAATTGTATAAAGTTTAACATGGGCACGTCCCAGATTCAGCACCTGGGACAGGACAACCTTGCATGTATGGACAGACTGGTGAATGAGAGGCTGGAAGGGGCTCTAGAGGTCCTGGTTAATGGCAAGGTGAACATGAGTTGACAGTGTGTCCTGGCAGCCAGGAACAGGCACTGGAACAGGCTCCCCAGGGAAGTGGTCACACACTAAACCTGTAAGAGTTCAAGAAGCATTTGGACAACTTCAGGCACATGATGTGATCTTTGATGTTGGCCTATGCAGGGCTAGGAGTTGGACTAGATGATTTTTGTGGGTCCCTAGCAGCTCAGGATATTCTATGATTCTGCCCTGTGACCAAGATGCTGAGGGATGTCTTGCCTGGTAGGCAGTGCCTGTCTAGGGGATGTCTGCTAACCTTCTGCTGGGCATTTGTACTTAACTCCCTCAGGGCATGTTATGATTCCTTGAGACTCATCATTGGCATACTTTCTCTCACCCCATTTTTTTACTTAACACTGTGATAACACAATTTTACTCTGAAGCCTGCCAGTAGATAGAGCAAATATAATTTCTGTGCAACATTCTGAAAGCTACCTAAATGACCACCCCCTTTTAGATATCCCCTCTCTGTCTGATCACTCAGAGGATTTAAAAAGCAGAAAGAATTTCTGAGGAAACCAGCTCAAGAAGAATTTTTTCTTTTTTTTAAAGTTGTCTTTTATTATTGTAACTGCTAATGCAGTTACCACCTTTGAGTCCTGCAGACTCTCAAAACTATCAGGTCAGACTTCATTTGTAGCCTGCAAGTGATGTACTGCTCTCATATCTCTGGTCTAGCCAGTTCTGCAACATTAACACAGACAATGTGAAGACATATGACTGGCAGAGTGAAGGGTAAAGATGCAGGTTGTCTAAAAGTGTTTTTTTTAAATGTAAAAGTACAGTTACTTGAAGTGGAAAAACACTTGTGCTCCCAGACTGATACTATCCCTTTAATAAAATGTCTTGGTCTGTTGCTCAGCCCTGGCCAAGTGCCCACGATCTTCTTTTAAACTTTGGCCAACTAAACAGCAGCAATAAAAGATAAAATGTCTACATGCAAGGTAGAGCCAGTTACAAGTGGATAGGCTATTTATTTGTAGATTGCTTTATTTTGGTAAACAAAACATATTTTCCAGTATGACCTACAGGACATATTTTCTACACTGAAAACTTCTTCAATCCACAATTTGCTTTCTGAATGCCTTCAAAGGTAAGAGACTTTGTTATTTCCTTCCTAGTTTTAGAGGACTGGACTTATGGTTTCTGTATATGTGACTGCCTGATGGACTTGGGAAGAGGATTTAGGAAGGATTTTTACATTTAACATATTGTCTTTGTTGCTATTGATATTTAAAATGAATTTTTGTAAAAGACAGGCTTTTTTTTTGTAAATCAGTTTTAATATATTTCAGTGTACTCTAGAAATACGTTGAATTGCTGATTTAAATGTTCTAATTTTCATTTTATCAGTATTGTCATTACAGTTGAATTCTGTCTTTATGAAAAATATTGCACATATTCTGTAATAGCCATGTAATAATAATAATATGTTCATGTATTGAATTTCATTACTAAGCCACTGTTTCTTAGAAGAATAAATTGTTCATACGGATGCTCCAGACCTAGGTAATATATCTGTATCCCAAAACACCCAGATTATTGTTTATTCCTAATAATTAGAGTAACAATTCTTTTTACCCTTCTTTGTTAGATACTCAAATTACTTTTTGTTAAGAACAAAAAGGCAGTCCTGGGTTATACCCATATATCTTCTATAACGAAACAGGTTCTACTATACATGTGAGCTACAGTTGAGGTAGTGCTGGTTACTGTGCTTAAATTACCTACACAGTGACTTTTACAATTGTTTTCCATATATTTTCTCTAGCACAGGCTTCCCACAAATATGTATTTAAAGTATCTGTATTTATTTATTTGCTTCTATTAATGAAGTATTCACAGGTGGCTTTTTACTTTTAACAGGAAGGAAAAGTTGTCTAATTGGGATGAAAGTCACTATGAAGAAAAAATATCTTTTCCTTTGCTTTATACTTCTGGCTATGATAACAAACCAGGTAATACATGGGCAAAACAGAAAGAAAGGAAAGAATATTTACTCTCCCATGCCAAAAGATGAAGGTAAAACCATTTTCTTAAAATTTCTGATGGACCCTGTTGCATGTATCCATGCATTTTAGCATAATTATTTAGTAATTGATAACTTTCATATGAAAATGTAAAATGTGATTTATTTTGATTATCGGGGCTGGAGAATACTTTGTGGCTGCTTGGGCATGGATTCCAGTTTGATCAATGATTTTCATGGACATGCATATCTCTTAACAGAAATTATTAGATACCTGATCTTTTGTTTGAAATTGCATGTGGAAAATTTTGTATACTATATCAACTAAAATACTAGAACAATCCCATCAAGACCCTAAATTGACAGTTTTCATTAGAATTTCTGGGATTTTACAGTGAAATCTATCCTTAGAATTTTTACTGGGAAGACAGAGGAATCTTTGGGAAAATAATTTTTGCAGAGAATTATCTGAAATCTGTTGTGCAGGTGTTCCCATCATTTATAGATTTAACTTTCTTGTTCCATTACAGGTGATATGTGTCTCATTGATATAGTCTTTATCTTGGACAGTTCAGAAAGTGCCAAAAATCAGTTGTTTGATTTACAGAAGAATTTTGTTCAAAACATAACTGACAGCATTTTCCAGATGAAGCCAGTTAAGTCTCACATGTATAATGTTAAACTAGCAGGTATGCAGTTCAGCAGCACAGTCAGCATTGATCACCCCTTTACAGCCTGGAAAAATGTCCAGAATTTTAAGCAGAAAATCAATTCTCTGGGCCTTATTGGCCACGGCACTTACTCCTATTATGCAGTTTCAAATGCCACTCAGCTGTTTAAAACTGAAAGTCGTAAGAGAAGTGTAAAAGTGGCTTTTTTGATGACTGATGGTGTGGATCATCCAAACAGCCCTAATGTCCAGGGTATGGCCACAACAGCTAGAAGTCTTGGAATACATTTTATTACCATTGGCCTTTCTAAGAAAACAGTCCAAGAAGGAAAATTGCGCATGGTATCTGGTGATTCGTCCTCTAAACATGTGCTGTGCCTGGATGATCAGAACCTGGTAGCTGATGTAGCATTGGAACTGGTAAGTTATACTGATGTTAATCCTGTCACTCCTCTATCCATGGCAGATTTCATTTGACTTTGGTTAGGTAAGCCCTGAAGACAGTGCAGAGGGTTTTGTGGTGCCTTCTCTGCTACAGCACGAGTCAGGGCAGATGGAGCTTCCTTCTCCCAGCCACTCTCAGGGAGTTGTGTGCTTGGACAATAATGGCTCAGCTGTCCTGATCACATTTCCCAGCACACAGAGTGTGCCTCTGAGCATATGAAAATACTTTAGAAGGTAGCTTGATCTCATGCATAGTCACTGAGTCCTTCCCCTACATATTCAGTTTATAGGGCCTTCTAAAGGAAGGCCTTTGATCAGGAAGTGTTTTCATAGTCTCTGTTGTTAGCACTGTGCCTTGATACTGTCTGTTTAGCTATCCTGTTACTTCTCATGTGTTTTCTGACCATTGTGGGTCACATGGAATAACCCTCTCTTCCTACCAAGAACCCTTTTCTCTACAAATAGTTGCACAGACTGGTTCTTACCCCTTTGAGGAAGGAATGAAGGATGAAGGTATTCACCATCTCTACCACTCACTTTGGAAATTCTATAAACTAGAGAGGAAAAATTAGTACTCTGTTAAATTAAATCATATCTATATGAAAGTAATGTTTTTGTTTTATTTCATTTTCAGGAAGCCTTGCTACAGAAGCAGGTAGGGTTTTTGAGCTTTGTGTTTGATTACTGTTATTGACACTAGACTTCCCAAAGTCTGCTTCTTCTATAATGCAACAATACTTGAGGATTAATCAGCCTTCCATCTCTGGGTAAATTTTCTAACCATGGTTTCTTTTATTTTAACTTTCCTCCATTTCTTCTGTCCCTTCTCCTATGAGAAATCTTAGAAAGTATGATGAGAAATTCATCATAGAGAAATCTATGTTAGCTCATTAGTCAGTAGTATCAACGGTAAGACATAAAGAACGCTTTTTACAGGAGTGGAATAGTTCTAATGCAAGATACACAAGTTCATTTGTGGTCTCATTAGAAAACAGTAACAGTGTCAAAATGGTTCAAAATTTATATAAGGTTTCACAGCACTGTGTACTATGTGTATGCTATCTTAAACATTTGTAATTATTACAGTAACTACAGTTACTACAGTGAGAGATTTATTTTTGTTATAAATAAATCAAGTAGCTGATTTTAGTTGCTCTATATGGAAGTTTAATGTTGATTATATGAGAAATAAATGTATTAGAACATATTTTATTTCCTATTATTCCACTTTTATATTCTTTAGTCTCTGGCTAGGCAAAACCAAAATTTTTGCTTCAAAATTTTGAAATAATATATTTGAAAAACATACTGGTTTATCTTTCTATTAACCTTGTAGTGTGTGCAGAAGATCTGCGAGTGTGAAAAGGGAGTAAAAGGAGACAAAGGTGATTCTGTAAGTATGCATTCATTTGAATAGGCTCAAGAATTTGAATTTTAATCAAGATCAATACTGCACAGTACTTCAGTTGGTTACTATGTAAACTATGTAAAAAACAAGACATTAGCTGTGCATGTACTGCAAAAAGATTGATTTATTGTAGCATATGAAGTTGGTAGTGAAAGGCCACTGTTAAAAGAGCTCAGAAAAAAAATCCGTCCATAATCACATACTATCTTGAAAATATGTTTCTGTTATTGGGTAATAAAACACTGTGGATAAATAGGTACACGATTTTGGAGCCCAAATAAAAAAGTTATTCTTGAATCTTGAAATGGGGAAGGAAAGGTCCGTTAGACAAAGGTTTTCATCCAGCAGCAGCTTCTATTTTTGTGAGTAGTAAAGGTTCGAAAGTTTGAAGGTAATGGGCTATATGAGGAAAGGTCAAAAACTCTGCCTCCAACACTCTCTTTTCTCTTGTGACACTTCAGGACTTGTTTCTGGTAAGGAACAGAAAAGTGTGAGTTCAGACAGTGGGTGACCTCTCTGATAATTTTTCTGACTTTAATATCTCCCCCAGAGACCAGCAAGGTGCATTCAGAGGTTTTTATCTTTCTCCCTAGACTCTAAGTGGTCAACCATACCGTTAGCAGATTATAACACCAGGGTCTATCATTCAGGCCTTCTAGATAATGTGCATCTGGATAACGTGCATCTGAACCTCTGTTTGCAATAAAAAATTTAGGTTCAAGATTTTTAAAGTTATTTTATCCAAAATTATTAGATGTAACCTATTATACAGATGTGTATACATCAAACTTTCTAGTCCTCACCGTGATGATCCTCCAAAGAGTAATAATGGTGCAGTCATTTTTTCCTTAGGGCTGCTGAGTATTGACCCTAAACTGTTCTGTACTGTTTTTTTCTAAGCAGAGAAGATGAGATAGTGGTGGTTAATTGAGAAATGGGAAGGAAGAACTGTGTTTGTTTTCTGTAATGCCTTCCTGATTAGATTTTTCAGATGCTCTGTAGAAAATCTATTTATCATTGAATATTGTTTTAAAAAAATTTGTAGATACCTTGTAATACCAGAATGGGTTTAGCTAAATGAACGTTGTGAATCAGTAGGGGTTTCTACCAAAGCTTATTCCAGAATGATTTTGCACTAAGATAAGATAATTTTGCACTAAGAGTCTTAGACAAGCCAGCGAATTTTATCCTCACAATGGTAATAATATTTTCCTGCTTTGTTTCAGGGCAGTGCTGGTGGCAAAGGGGAGAAAGGTGACCCAGGACCAAAAGGAAACAAGGTAATGTGAATTTAAAAGAAATGAAACAAATTTCTATCCAGTTATTCAAACCATAGGAGTGAATATAGCAAAGGAAAAGTATGTTAAAATAAGTTCTAAATATTGAAGTTTGCTAGGTTATAGTCAGCTGCTTTAGAAGTGTGAGAGAAAAGTTTAAAACTAAACTGCTACGAAGTTAACACTGCCTGTCATTCCAGTTTTTCTCTGACAGCAGAGGACTCTGAATGTAGCTGAAGGCTCTTTAGGTCCCATGGAGCTCTCTAACAGTACACAGATCCCTTGAGCAGAGTGCTTCGCTCTATTGACTAAGATTTCAGTCATCCAGTGACAATAGTTGAGTTTTCTATGTTGATGTTCATGTAATTTCCTTCCTTAATTGTGGAAGGAAGAAGTGTGAACATCAGTAAATAGGAAAAAACCCGGTTCTGCTCTTTTAACAGTGTTCTTGGGTTTAGTGCTATAGGGATAAATGAAAGGGCAATAGATACTTCAGTTGTATTCCTTTGCTTTCGATAGGGGGATGCTCAAAAAGGAGATCATGGAGAAAAAGGTGAAGAGGTATGTGACTACTACAGTGCTAACTCATACTTTGTCTTTTCACATTTTCTGAACTAAAAATGTTATTTTCTTCTTTTATGTGTCTCCTTTATTCAATTATTTAAAGCACCTACACTAAGGCCTGGTTTACAGAAGCATATCTACTGAGAGAAACAGTCTAACCATGTGCTTGGATATACAGATGAGATGCTACTGGGAGAAGGAACTTTCAAGGCTGTGTGATTTTGAATTGACTTGCATTAGACTTATCCCAAAGGCAGAATTGAAAATGTCATTACTAAAAACACTAGATAGCCCTTCAGTGGCTTCTAAAAACTGATAATTCTCAGAATTCTTATTGATTCACTGGAGAAAGATTAACACTGCTCCTTGTAGAAGAGTAACTCAGTTTAAAAGTCCCATTTAAATGGCAGCATGTATCTACTAGGAGGCTGGCAAACAGCTAATAGATGAGTAAAAAATAGACATCTAGATTTGCAGATAATTATATGTTAAGCAATTTCAGGGAGATATTTTATTGTTGTGAATGGGTAAACTTCTGAAACATAATTCTTTACTGGGGGAGTGGGGCTTTTTCTACTTAAATTAGCAGTATGTTAAGCCTTTGCTTTCTCTTTTACGATTTTTTCCTTTTTTTCAATTTTTAAATAGGGAGCTCCTGGCTACAAGGGAGACAAGGTAAGTTTTCTGTGGAATAGAAGTAGTCTGAAAATAAATTGTCACTTGCTGACCATGTATGTGAAAGAATGGAAAAAAGAGCTTGTCTTGTCTTTTTGTCATGAAAGCTCTTAATGCAATCCCTAGAAGTAAATTAATAATTTATGTAAATGCTTACAGACTGGATTGCTGGAAATAAAATAAATAAATAAATTAAAAATTTAAAAATAATAATTAAAAAAACCAACAGAGTATGCAATCTAAATATAAAAAGAAAAGTGGCAACATCCAGAAACACAGTTTCTGGAAGGAAAAAAAATTGGGGTTGAATAAGAGGTTAAGTGAAAAGAAAGTGAAAATGTTTACTACAAACACAATATGGCAATCATTAGCTTTCAAAAAACTTACACAAGGAAGTTTACTTTTAAGCTATTTATAACTTGCAAGGGCTAATTCTTCATCAAGAAAATTTTCGCCATAGTCTCTCCAAGAAGATAAAAAAAGTACACTTTTCAGTGACTTGCAGGATTCCAGAGATGAAATTGCAAAGTGGACCATCATAGTCAGAAATGAAACGGATAATCCCATTTTGACTTTTCTTGGTTAGGACACTTATCTCTACATTGTTAATAAAAGCAGTGCCTCTATGAATCTTTGTATTCGTCAGTAAAATGCTTCAGTCAATTTTGGGGTACATTTCATGAAAATGGGAACAGCGGACTCATAGGTCTACTTTTCATGTGTCTATCAATACGTTAAATCATTACTGAAACACTGAATTCTTTCTTCATTTCGTATGTACAGTCTCACAATTGTTATTCAGAAAAATCTCAGACATCACAGTAATGAAATCAGAGCACGGAAAGGATCTCTGGAGACAGTGCTGCGAGGTGGAAAAATGTAGCAAAACTTATTAGATATTAAATGTATTATTCTCTGATGTAAGTTGGATGTTTTTCAGGCATATTCAGAAATAATCTATCTTGAGCAGAGCAGATCATATCTTCTACAGACCATATATAATGATGCCACTTCCAGGTCCTCAGAGTCTACTCAACTTCTTGTGCTACTGCTTGCAGAGTCTTAAATGCACAAAGTGTAATCAAATCATCTTGTTTAGCTGTGAACCCTTTGATTTCTTATAAAGGGTGAAAGAGGAGAATGTGGACCCCCAGGAACAAAGGGAGAAATAGTAAGTATAATTTTTATTTGAACTGTTTTATCTTGATGAGGATACTAGAAAATAATGTAACATATTCATAAAAACAGCTTGAAAGGATTATTGTAAATTTGGAACACCTTATAATTCCCTGGTGGTAGAGATACATTGATAGTAGAAGAATGATTTATAGAAACTGAACCCACAGTTCACCACATTCTTTTTTTTCCATTTTGCATAAGAAATGCAGATCCTTACCTAAAACCAAAGCTGCCCTGACCAATGCCAAGCCTTGCTTACACCGGATTGAGCATTTTACAGAGACCACCCAATTTATTTCCTTAAAAGTTTAAATTCAATTTGAGTGTATAAAGTTATATTGCGATAAAAGCAGGTTCTTACTCGACATGAACAACTTTCAGGTCTACCAGCCCATCTATGCTGATACACATTCACACTTCTATCCAGTCCTCCTTTCCTTTTAACCTGAAGTGCAGTAGTGTTGCAAGTGAATACAGATTTTTATCTGGTTTATTTGCATTCTGAAGGATGGAAGGATAATTTACTGCTAAGTGAGATAATCGTGTATCTTGATTTCATACAAGCAGGTTTGTATGAGTAATGCCAACCACTGATTTATAGTTAGAATTGTTAAGCACTACCAACTAGATTGCACTTATTGTTCTATTAAAGCACTTTTCTTCAGTTTTACCATCCCTATTATGCTTACCTTTATCAAAGACCACCTTGAAAAGTTTTTCTGTTCCTGGAAGCTGCTATTTGATGATTAATTTCAGGTAGGAATTAATAAATATTCATTCCAGAAATATTTATTGCAAAGAAAAAGGGCATTATACTATAATGAAAACCTAAAGGCTGAGAATATCTTTTGGGATACTGCGGTTCAAAACGGCAGCAAGTGAATCAGAAAAGTCTGAAATATCAATGAGAAAGGAGAGAGCTGCATCTCTCAGAGGAATAAAGAAAGAGCATACTTCTTTATCCCAGCAATACGTGAGAAATAGCATGACGTTATCTGAAATGTCTACTAAGCTAAAAGGAAGCTGTTCAGAAGCTGGCAAAGAACATAATCAAAGCAGCCAAGAAATCTGAATACAGAAAACATATGCCAGTGCTGCCAAAAATCTGCTTACTTCATTTCTGTTGAAGACTGATGAAAAAAACTTTGTCCTCTGTAGGGGATCAGTCAGTTCCAGAATTCCCACCTTTACATTCACAAATCCTGAAGATAGAACAAAGTTATGACTTTATTTCTAAAGAAAGCATTCTAGGCTAGACAAAATCAGACACAGAACACATATATGTATGAGAAGCAAATTCAGTATTCTGAGGTTGATCTTTAGCTGGAGTGATGGATATTGAAGCATAATTGGGAGTCCAATTTGAAAATGTTGCATTTTTCCACCACCACTTTTTCATCTCACTGATCAGACTGAATCCAGTAGTGCTGTGTATCAGAGCTTTTTCAAATGCTGCTCAGGCTTGAAATTCAGACAGTTTCTGTTTGGCTTTGAAATCAGAACTGACTCAAGTCATACGTTTGTATGCTACCAAAAGTAGCCATCCTTGCATCAGCATGTTACTGTTTCTACCATCCATTCCTTGTGAAGTTGGGCTAGAAATGTGCTGGAACTGAGTGGGGTTATCTCTCTCTCTGGTGGCTGATGCTTGGCCTGGGAGCAAATTCCAGGGAGTAGAGAATCTTTTAAAATTTCTGACTCTCAATCTCTAGGGGGGGCAGTCGGTGGAGTTTCTGCATAGGTATCACTGCTAAATTTGTCAAGGATATTAGGAGTTCAAAATGTGACACATATCTTGAAAAATGCAGCAGTTTACCAATGCCTCTGCCTGTAGAGATGTCACTAATTAATAGAGAAGTAAGAGAAATAAAAAACCAGTAAATTTGCTCAAAAATATTTTTGCTTTAGAAATAAATTAAACTGAGTGTTTAATCAAGCGGAAGTGAAATTCTGTAGAAAATGCATTATGGTGACTAAACAAAACAGTGAGGCAGAATGATTTTTGAATAATCTGCAGTAGTGGTGACTGGTAAGAATTCATTAAATGGAGAAATCACAGCTAATGGAATTAAATAGATGTAAGATTTTTTCTTTCTCCCTGCCTTCTGTGTGGTTCTGCCCACGACAGCTGGGATGGTGACGAGACAGGACGGATGGGACGAGGGATCTCTGAAGTCAAGTCTTAGAGCATGAGTTTTATTGTAGAAGGGCAGGGGACCTGCTAGGAGCTGCCAGACGCAGCTCAAGGCAGGTCAGAAGGCAGAGAAGAAGAATACAGAATACAAAGCAAAGTAGGAATACAATACAGAGCAGAAATACAGAGCAGAATACCTTTTTCCCCGTTTACATCTCAATAAATCATCTTCTGTGCTGAATATTCTAACTTACATCAACCAATCTAGAACAAGCTACAAATCCTATAGCATTTACATACAGCCTATAAGAATCATTGTATTACCATATGGCGTTATATTTTAAACCCTAAAACCTGCTTTTTGGACCCTCTGCCAAGTTGGCAGGGTCTGCTCTGACCCTTGGACCTTTCTGTGGGCAGAGGGCTATTGTTTCATCAAAGGGGATTAGTTTGAGTCGGCTATACCATTGTTTTCCAGTTGTTCAGTAACTGGGGTTTGGTATCTCAAAGCTTGTTTTCATCTCAATCTTGCCTAGAGTTTCTATACTCTCAGCATCTTTTGCTAGGCACTCATAATTATATGGTTTTCTTATTTCATTGACCCCAACAAATAGCATGGCATTTTAATTTTTTTGGATGCATTTTTAATGGATTTTGTGAACTATTAGTGTGATTCTGCCAGACTACTGATCCGCAGTTTGAATTAGTGAGGCAAAGTTACCTGGAGTTTTTCTAGGAACTAAATTCAAATACCTGTAGCAAATAAAAAACTTCTTAATCAAATAGCTAAGATATTAAGTAGCCATTCACTATGCTTGTTGTAGATGAAAAGTATTTTAACCAAATAATGAGGGTGAAATGTAACAGGCAATTACTGGATACGGTATGAGAGCAGCAGTGCTCTGGTGAGATAATTAAGTCCCTAGAAAATGCTTGAACAGAGATTTGAGCCATTACATATACATTTCAAGTTCTTGACACTTGAAAGCAGATTGCAATTTCCTTTTAATCTGATAATTGAATCTAATTTTTCCTCAGGGTTTGCAAGGCTCTGTGGGCCCTATGGGACCTCGGGGACCTCAGGTAAGGGAGCTAAAAGCTACCAAATAAAAAGGAAAGACATTATATTCTGTCAGTTTATTCTACATAAAACCTGTCAATTCTGTGAAGAACAGCCATGGTACATGTGGCACCAAGACAGCTGAGTCTGCCAAATAATTATCTTGTCATGCAATTCACATGGAGTAATAAGATACCCTTTCTGTCAGCACTGGTTTTTGAATATTATATGAACAATATTCACAGGGCACTTCACAGGGTATGATGCAGAAAACTCTTGTCCTTTAGAGCTTAGAATTGTGCTATATTATACTGCACTCCATTCAGGGGACATTAAACCCCAAAATTTATGTGTGTCTTCAAAGGCAGCTCATTCTTTGCTTTGACTTTTTTGTAGGGTATCAGGGGAGATCCAGGTCAGCAAGGCCCAAGAGGCATTCAAGGCAATAAGGTAAGATGTAGTTGTGTATGTGTAGTTGAATATGTTATTAGTACAGGGAGAGAGGATGCAGAAACTCTAGAATCTTTATACTCTACTGTCCCTTTTTGTCAGTAGTTTTTTTTATTAGTGGTGTTATTTGCACAGCAATTATGTCCCCACCTGCATGGTGCACCATCATGTGATGAAGGCTTGGTGTTGTTGGCCACTTCTCCATCTGGGTCTCCAAGAACATTTTGTAGGGCCACAATAGGATGCAACCAAGGGCCTCCCTAGAGCCACAGCACTTTTGTCGGAATTTCAATCACCTGAATATGTGTCTTGACTTTTGCCATCACTTGGGAAGTTGTTTCTAGAATATTTTTGCCTATAATGCCTGTGTTTAAAGATTTTAAGTATTTCTAGATGATGATTAAAACCTTCAGACGGAGTATTTATAACAATTTTTAATTGCTTGTGTACTGTAAAAACTTAAGACAACTTTGAAATTGATCGAGGTGTGACATTTTATGACAATTAATGCCTTAGTGATATTTAAAATAGATAATTTAGAGTTAATGACTACACCTTGTCAAGCAAAATCAGTTGGATAAAGTAAGTGATTAATTTGGGAAGCCTTCTGGTTTTCAAACCTCTGGGAAATTGCTTGATGTGAATATGGTTGTCTTGCCCATGGGAGAGTTATTAACATCAATGTTCGGTACAGAAAGGTCTTTCATTTATCAGTTTGATGCAAAGACTTTCTATGACAGGATCATTGATAGCCTGGCTAACAATCTAAGTTATACAAGACAAATGAATTCATACAAAGCTACTTTGTAAAAGATGCAATGTATAAACACTCATGTTTTGTTTCTTAGGCAACAATTTAATTAGAAAATTCACAGAAATAAATTTAGATATGGGAAATGTTTGTTGTAAAAGGTTTGGAATATTGCCATCCATCATGATTTTCCTCCTGACAAATGCTTTTTCATACTTCTCATTTCTTCATCTTCTCAACAAAATGCTTGATTGGGAAAGCTGCTGCATTCTGAAAGCTGCGTTTCAGAAGTGGAAAGAGGATGATGGGTTTTAAAGAAACTATTCATAGATATGGTGGAAAAGCCATGACACTCTCAACTTCAGCTCAGCAAATTACAGTAATTTTTTTATCTGCCATTTCGCACTGATGAGTCCAAGATAGTAGGACCAGATATTTATACAAAACTGTATTTGTTGAATCTTTTGTGTCCTCCTGTCAGTCTCTTCACATACTTTCATGTCTGTAAAATACATACATCTTTCTCTAGAATCCATCTACATGGATACAATATTTATGGTCTGTTGTTAGGTTTTAGCTGCAGACTTTCAGTAAGAATAAGAAGATTCCATCTTTTATCATCTTTCAACTCCCCAACCTGCTGTTCAAAGCCTACAGCCAAGATTTTTCCATGCTCAAACATCTATAATAATAAAAATACTGCCAGACAACTTTAGCTAACACACTTAGATAATTATACTTCAAGAGTATAGAAGAAGCATATGTATGTTTAAGGGTTATCTCTTGCCCATATCTAATGCCAAAGCTAACCTTTGGCATTTTGGGCCTTATTTGAGATGAGCGAAAAATTTTTTTGTGATCAGTACAGATAATCAGTGGTTGTTTTCAGATTAATAAGCAGCCATTCAGCTAGTAAAGGTCAAGGCCTTTTTTGGTTCAGACACACAGGAGTCCTTCCAATATTTTTTGTCCTGACAGAAGGGTTATTAAACTGATCTTTTAAGATTAGCTTTCATGACACATAATACAATATCTCTGAAAAGTGGCAGTTATTTATAACTGCCTTAGATAAAATAAATAAGTCTATTCTTAGTGCATTTCCTTGGCCTTTCCATGCTAATACTTTCTGCTTTTTGAATTGAACTAGTGACTTCATCTTGGTGGCATTGGTACCAATGTGACATAACACAGAACACCGCTGCTGAACTTTTATTCTTTGTTACTGGACCATGTTGAGGTTGGAAAGAGTGGATTCATCTCCTCAAAATACAAACTCCAGGTCAAGCTCAGCCTACAGATAATTTGTGTCTCAGTAGTGAAGTGTACAGTCCACTCATGTATCTGGCCAGCTCAGTGCATCCCACACCTCTGTAATGCGGGTTACAGGTACGGATGTCACTTTGCAGTGCCAGGTGGCAGACACAGGTGGGGACAGTGTCATCTGTGTGCTGCCTGGCTGCCACTGGCTCTGGCAGCCACCAGCAGGAGAGGCTTGGTGGCATTGCACCTTCAACTAATTCAATTTGGCTTGTCTGAAGCAAGGTAGCATGGAGTCCAGAAACATTGTCCAAGAAATTACTTAAAGGAACTTTTCATTCTTTACTTCTATTATTCATATGCATTTTCTTATTCTCAAGCTGCTGGCTAATCTCTCAATGTGAAGCTTCCTGACTGCACAATACTTTCTTTCCTTCTAACGATACTGCTTTATTGTGTTGCCAGTAGTGAGTTGAAGCTCTCTAAGTCCCACTGCCTGCACTGAACAACTTTGCACTGACAGGAACTCAGCCAACCTGTTTCCATGTAGACATAAATGTTTAGGAGACATCTTATGGGGCTGAATCACATCCTTAACCTCTTAGTCTTTCTAATGCACTTCGTAATCGGTCCTTACATTTAATAACCTCTACAGGCAAATTTCATCGCTTTACTTCCACACACTTTTCAAGCCATGTGTGAATACGTTGAACAACCTGTATCCTGCCCAGAAGGCAGCTCAGTGTGGCATTAACTAGAACCACTTTTTGCCATTATGCAAATTTTAAATTTTTTTTCTCTTATTTGCAATTGTGCAAAGTTCTAAGATCTCAAAAACATCTAAATAATCTTATTACCATATATGTAAGCCTTCTCCATAAAGAGGGCAAGGCATTCAAAATGAGACATTTGAGTTCCATTTCTAGAAAAAAAACCCATAAAAGCATGCTAATTCGTATCATTATTATTAATTTACCTGATTAAATGTATTTCCATTTAACCAAATACTAAACTTCCATGTTAACAGTAAACCTACAGCACAGTATAAAATATAATGACTTTAAGAGAAAAACATTAGAGTGTAACAGGACACTTCACTCAAACACAGATAGGAGTTGGGAACTGGCACTTTTCATTGTGTATCTCCTGTCTTCTGAACGAGACATCTTGGTCCTGTTTCCAGAGCAAATCCTGAGCAAAGGACCAGGGTTCTTTTGCTTGTTTCCTGGTTTACTGACTTTTGATTGCCCATTGGCAAGTTTCATACAAAGATGTTAAGTTTATCAAAGAAAAGGTATTTTTAAAACCAAATGCTATGCTGTTTTTTTCTATTTTACTAACTTGAAATACCAAAAGAAATACTATTCACACCTGTGCTTTATATTTTCTTAGACATCTGCTTCACTTTAAGGCATTCTTCAGCCTCGCCAGCCGTCACATATGGTCTATATTGTTACATAAAATAAAAACTTGGATTAAAGCGTACCGCATTCAGCTATAAAACTTACAAAGAAAACCAATAGGAAAAAAAATGCAGTTATTTTATCACACAGAATTAATTAATTGAATTTGCAGAACACCAATTAGTAACACTGGGTCTAAGGTAGAGACACTCAACTCTGTCAAAATGCAGCTTATAGGAGCAAGGAACTCAGATTTTGTGTTCCTTATCTCACTAAGGATTCAAGGGTGGCCCATGATACAATTTTTCTGGATGATTCAACAATTTCCAAAACACAGAAGATACTACTTCACTTGGTAAAAGACTGAAAGTACAAGAAACAGAAAGCTGGCAAAGAGAAAAGCCATGCCACTCTTGGTTCTGCTCTGTAAATGTAATATAGTCTGTCATAAGCAGTCCATGAACATTTTCCAGTGAGAATCCCATCTACTGTTTGACTGTCCCAGTAACCTGATTTCTGTCATTTTCCTACTTAGGTTCTACATATCTCTTAACTCAGTTGGTTCATACAATTAAACAGCATCTAGACTGGTTACTTCATGTCTTTTGTTGGAATTACCTATTCCCACATTGTGTTGTTACATTCTCAATAGAAGACAGCTTTGCTCTTCAATAGCAATAAAAACCAGGAGAAATCCAACATTCTAACACAAAAGGACTTAATTCATCTTGGTTTCCTCTCCAGGAAGGAAACAGAATCACCATGATTTTCTGGAAAACAGAGTTCTAGGAATGAATATAGCATTTTTGCAAAGCTAAATTGGGGTCACCTAGTATTCTTAGTGTTAGATAAAAATTTTATTTTAGACATGCACATATCTATTGATTTACTCTGATGAGTTGGCATTATTTTTTCTGTTTTTAATTTATTTTCAAATGCTTAACTAATATTTATTAGAAAAACCCCAGACCAACAATGAGGTATTCTATGCAGTAGCACCAGTAAGGTTCCATAAGAGTATGCTTAAGGTAATTTTTGAAAATGTGTTTGTTAGTAAGGACAATAATAGTGACTATTCACAAATTTCAGTGAATAATTTACAAACAGAATTATGTGGTTACAGACTATAAAATTGGGGCGTGAAGTCAGTATATGACCTGTGCTCCACTCATAAAAAAGTGATGAGCAGGGAGCACTTACGGTTATCGTTTAAGAATTGATATTTGGTTTATTTAAGCTCTTAAACCAGGTACTAGATATAAAGTGCATGTTTCTAGAAATCACAATGGAAAGACTGAGAATGATGTTCTTAAAATCCACCGCTGTTGTAAGGAGCCTCTCTGGAAAATTTGATTAGTGTAGTAAGATTTTCAATTATAGGCTAAAGTTTTATGAACAGACGTGTATTCAAACTTGTAAGGAAAAGGTTAAGTTTGAATGGGGATATACAAAGCAGTTATTCCCATAAAATCATCCTGGGACAATTCTGTAAAAATTCCATCATTGCATATTTTCCTGAATGCATGTCCCAGAATGACCTGCTAAGGGATCTGCTTCTTCTCTGATGACTTATGAATTCTTTCCTCACTTATGTGGCCAGTTATAACTTTCCCAGGAGACTGAAAAAATCCAATTTTCCTATGAACAAATTTAGTTCCTAGATATCTCAACTAACTTAGAAATATAAAATATCAGTAATATCTGTTAAAATATCTAAATCTATTTTCATTGTTGTTGCCAATGTCTAAAGATAAAATCATTACATATAAAATCATTACATTTGAAAGATTTTTTTTACTATAGCTTAATCATTACCACATTGTAGACTGAAATACAGAGTGTTTGTCTTCCTTACAGTATATATGGGCTTTCTGAAAAGGAAAGAAATTATTTATATTGGCATTAACAGGAACTCATCCTAACACAATGAACAATTTGGGGGGGGCAGATGGTGGTTTTTTGGGTTAGACTATTAAGTGTGTTCCAGGCTTAAAATGGCACAATTTCAATATGTGAAAACATTAAGCTCAGATCAAGTGTAATTTTCCTTCCCATTGCTCCAGAAGGAAAATGCCTATAAGGAGAGAAAAAAGAATGTGAGCAAAGCATTAAACAAATAAAATTATTACAAAAAAGCTATTTGGAGAAGCAGACTTTTCTGTCTACATGTAGACATAATGTGATATTATTGCCAGAACTTCATGGTTTTCATAAATTCCACCTTATCTGTAGCACCAAGACCACAGAAGATAAAACCCAGATTTGTTAATAGCCATTTGAAGTTTGAAACATTCAATCTTTAAAATAGACTGAATCATTTAAGTTTCCAAGTTTTGTATGTTGTCTGGTAGAAGGTTTCTTTCTCCATTAATAATCAGGCGTCCTCTTCTATCCATAAAAAAGTGTTCCACAGAACAACACTTTCATACTACCCTACATGATTTTTTTATCACAAGGGCTTCTTACACTCCCTCCCCCAGCACCTATTAGTACCATACCTACAGCAACAGCTCTTGCAAGGCACATGACACCAATCATTGGAAGGAAAACTGCGTAATGTTTTTATCATGGTTAAAAAAAAAGAGCTTTTGGAAAAATATTAACTTCCCATCTGCATTCAAGGCATGGCTCTATCATGTGGGTGAACTTGCAAAGGAGTGAATTATTTCTGATAGGAGCATCCCTCAGAGTTACTGTCCTTGGGAAATTCTGTCAGGGACTGTCAACATAGACAGGAAACACAATGTCTGTTTGGGTGGCAGGAAAAAATTGGAGGTCACTTTCCAAGCATAACAAAGGGGGTTGGCTTATTGTTTCAGCTGAGAGATGAGCCTGTATTTATCAGATATCATTTTTCAGCATGCAACAAGTTCCTACACCATTTCAGAGGTTTAGTTTTAACAGTTGGAGCCAATGTGCCATTTGCCATGCCCAGGGCATAGTGCTGCTGTATACAGTTGAACTATTTTTTTACCCAATAGATTTTTTTTATAAATATCTTTTCAACTTTGCATATCTTTTGGATTCATTCTGTGGGGCATGGCCATACGTCCTGGCACGACAGAAATAGCAGTCTGCCTTCTCCATGAAAGAAACAAGGACTGTGAATTGGAAGAACTAATACTTAGCAGCCTGTGCCTGTTCCTTTCTCACTCTGGCACCTCTTGCAGTGGGTAGATCCATCCCTTTCCATCCCAGACTGTCTTCAGGCCCTGAAGCTGCACAGGGCTGAACCTGTTAACGTGACTTGTCGAGTGGGTACTGAAGCCAGAGTTGGTGCTGAAGTAAGGGAGCCTATGGGCTGAAAGGCAAAATTTCCTGGGCACCAGGCTGTAGGAAGTGCAGAAGATGGGTCATTTGAGGAATTTTTATTGTTGTTTGATCAGTTTCAAACACATCAGGCAAAACACAGCTATGAGGAAAACTGGTAAATTTGCAATTGGCTTTATGTCAGTAAAAATTTCATCATTTATGGATAATCTGGATACAGATGAACCAAATTGTGACTCTGGTCCAAAGGTTTCATGAAAATATTTTTAGGAAACCCAAACAATAACTTCTACCTTGGAATACAGTCAACCTTTTAGCTGTATTTTGTATTTTGGCAATAGTTGCATGCACAGAATCCACATTAACACAATATTAATGTTGTTAATACCCTGTCAGTGTCCTATGTGGAGATATGCTATTCTGCTGAGTGATACCAGTTTTGTCTGATTT
The DNA here is from genome assembly GCA_013399195.1 of Dicrurus megarhynchus. NCBI lineage: Eukaryota > Metazoa > Chordata > Aves > Passeriformes > Dicruridae > Dicrurus > Dicrurus megarhynchus. The sequence goes on from VXAD01000744.1 coordinate 1,039,875, forward strand.
GTCTCTGCCTTTTAAGACATCACTTCTCCTGGTGCTGTATTAATTTATTAAATTAAAAGATGTGCTAGAAAATCTTGCGTTTTGAATAAGTTTTACATTTCATAGCTACTTTCCAAATTATTATACTGTTACAGTGGAATGAACTTAAGTCTGGGCAACAAGTTCCACATTATTCTAGATTTAAAGCTGCAGCAGTAGCACTCCAAGTGCATAGTAATCAGAAATTAAGCTTCAAGAATAATCTGTTTATTTACTTCTGCTGTATCTTTCCATTCCTGCATCTTATCTTCATTCTTTGGCCGAACAAAACCTTATTGGTTTTGTGAGGAAATATAACGTTTTACACTTCCATTGACTTCCCAAGTGCAAAATTCTCATTGAAAGAACTCAGCATATAAAGTTTCTCAGTAAATAAAAGTTTAAATCCCCAGAAGATTAACACTTTCCCACAAAATAAACACATTTTGACAGAAACATTTTTAGTAACTATGCGGCTGTGTTGGCCTTGTTAGAAACACAGTGTACGGAAGGGAGGAAGAGAATTAGGAGCTGCAATCAAAGATAGCAGTAGGAACAACAGTCGTGCTATGCGTGCATTCCTTGTTATGGCAAGAACCTTGAGTGCAGTGTTGGAAGCACTGCTTCATTTCCAAATAACCATCTTTCTATCAAGAAAAGTCTGTGGAAACACCAAAACCTTGGCTGAAGTCTGGACCAAAGATAGGACAAAGAATAATTTATTTTTTTTTTTATCTTTCAGGATGCATTTGAAAGAGTGGCTTTATAACATTATTATCTCTTTCAGCAACTTCTGTGGCCAGGATATTGATGCTGCTTCTAATCTAAACATATTTCTTCAAGACAGGTTTAGATAGTTCGATTTTGTTTGTTTGTTTTTCACTTTAAAAATGTATTCTCTAGTCCTAAATGAGGCTTTGGAAAGACACTCTGTCAGAATTTCTTGAACTTCTATTCACATTAATAGTTTCTTTCAATTTTTTCTCTTTAGGGAGAACAAGGCCCTCCAGGTCCCTATGGTCCTGCAGGACCCCCTGGCATTGGAGAGCCAGGACCCAAGGTAACTCTCAGCAATGTGTTTGTTAAAGTGATAACTGTGGGCGGTCATTTATTGAATTGAATTTCTCACTCACTGTTTTATCAAACTCTTATCATCCAAATGTAAAACTGATTGACAGGGTTTTGTATTCACATAGGATGGAGATAAAAGAGCTGCTTTTCCAGCAACTCTTGAACTTTTATGATGATCCTATTGATAGAAGTCAGAAATAATGCCATTTAAATGGAGGTTCACTGTGTGAGATAATTTTCAAGCACTAGCAGATGGTTGCTCTAATGAGTAAACCACACTTGGAGGTATAGAAATACATCTCAGTCACTGTGACATATGGTCAAGTGAGAGATTTGCCTTGTCATTCACTAGGGAACAGATATTCTTAAATATGAGATTCTATGAGATTCTCTCATGCAGCATTTAATTGCTCCATCTCATTTTATTGCAAATGACTAGAAGGTGGAATACAGTCTTGGAAAAGTCATGTCTGCCTATGCTGGCCAGACAGATCCCCCTTTGGAAAGCTACAAAAGCATCTGCATAGGAAACATGACTCCTTAGTTTATGAGAGTTTTGTCAGAGACCTGCATCTCAGACTCAGACAAGAAATGTAGATTGGGCAGAACTAGACCTCACTCTAGTTCTGGTGCTGAGTCTCTGGTGTAGCTTATGCCGTCTGTTCATGATGTTTTGGAGCCAAATGCCACTGTCTAGTATACTTACACTTTTTTGCTTTTAGTGCTCTAATGTATATTCATTGAATTCCTGCATATTTCTTGTGCAGTGGGGCAGACCCCAGAACAGAGAGGGTTTATAAGCTCAGAAACTAGTATTTTGCCATGTAAAAGGAACAACACTAGGTCCTTCCAGAAGGGAAAATAGTTTATGGAGAAGAAATGTCACCCCCTGTCTACTACTCTGTAGAAAGATAAAAATCCTGTGTTGCCTTGTTGTTGAAGCACATAGTTCTCTACTAGTAAAGTGAAGAAATTGTGAAGATTATGACACCTTGTAAACAGAAGATGCAGAAAATATGCAGCTCCTGCAGTTCCCATGCAATCCCATAATCCACTGAAGCAGGCTACAATTTGAGTACCTAGACAGAGACTACAGTGAGCATCCCTCCTGCCTGAGCATTCATGCTTTGGTACTGCAGCCAAATTTAGTCTGACTTAGCTCCCTCATCTCTGTCATCTCTTAGGCTTTGCAATTTTAAGCAGTTACCCTTACGTCTTGAGGGCTGGAATGCAATCTAGTGCTTCAAGTATTGATTGAAGGGTACTTTCTAATGTTTCTAAAACGTCATGTATGGGGTTTTTTTCCTTTAGGAGAAGCTACACATTAGATTTCAAGCCTTTGTTGTGACACAGTTAAATCAGCTATATGTAAATGTTACGCTCTTCAAAAGTAGCAAGTTGAATTAGGACTGAACTTTCTAATTTTCTTTTTTCACAAGGGTGCTGAAGGTCGAGAAGGTAAAATTGGATTGCCAGGACCTCCTGGAACTGGTGAGCCGGGATTACCTGTAAGTCACTGATATATGCACTGGAAATTGAAATGCAACAAAATAAGTCTTAGTGAGTGTTAATTAATTGTCAGTAGCTATATTGGCTACTGATTCCATAACCACCTTGTGCGTAGTCTGGAGCAGCACGAGTGTGTTCAGCTATTCCAGCCCAGTATTTTGTCAGCAGTTGCATGTGGCTTGTCCAAGCAGGAGAATAAAACCACATCCAAGTCAGTTTGGGGAAAATAAAAAAAATTTATATGTATACTCCTACTTGTTTAAGTTGAGGATAATCTTTAAAAATTGTCTACCATAAAATTTTAAGAAGATGAAAACAAAAGAGCTGAAACATCCCTCAGCTCCTGTATGTAATTTGGATGGCATCAAGAACAAGGACCCAAATTACATGCTTTTAATTATATCTTTATGTTCTGAATTACAGAGCTTTGGCAAGCTCTTGGTTTAATGCTCACTGGCTGCTTTTTTCCCCTGAGATGTACAAAATGTAGGGCTTTCTTATGCATATGAAGCCACAAATGCAGATGGGTGTTAGATTAATTCTAATAGTATTTTTGAAAGTTACTTTGTGGTTGTGAAAGACTATTTTTCTCACAAAAATTTGTGGAAACTTTTTGTTTAATCAAGATCATCCATAAAAGTACTTACTACCTTTAAATAATGAAAGTTGGCTGAATTTTGCAAGAAGAGAGAAACTGTTAGAAAAATACTTATTTCTGTACTTGTTTAAATCAATATTAACGTTCATGTTGCATGTTTAACCTGCCATTATTTATAAAAAATATATACAAACTGATTATTTTTATTAGGAAATTAATGAAATTATATGAAATTATAGGGAATACATTTCACTGTAATAACATTTTTTAAATAAATATATCTACAGAATCATTTGAGTTTTCAAAGTACAATCTTTAGACATTAATTACATAATTCACATCAATTCAGCATTGGCTTTTTCTAATCTAAATGACCCAACTAATGGTTGTTACACTTTAATTGCCTGGGCTCAGCCAGATGTTATGGAAGCATTTTCACTGACCAGTGTCATAAGTGTTGCAAAAACCTGTACTAGCAAGTTAGACAAAATGTCTATAAAAAATTGAATTGCTGATACAGTTGAATATATTTTTTCTTTTCATTCAGGGACCACCTGGCCCTGCTGGTTCACCAGGTGAGAGAGGTCTGCCAGGAGAGGGCATTCAAGGCCAAAAGGTAGTTTTATGGAAATTACTTTATTTAACATTGTGGATCAAATTTGCGTTAGTGTCTAAGTTATTTAAGGCCACTGATAATTCCGTTAGTATAAAATGTTGGATGATTGATCTTGGTTTTCTGAATCATTGTGCTCTCTGAATATCCCACTGATTTCAGAAACTCTATCCAGGTAATTACCAAAAAAATTGTACAGTCCCTCATCAGTAGAAAGTTAATGATTTTCTTATTTATGTGTTTAATAAGATAACTTCTTTTAATTGCATTAGTGAGATAAATTGTCTTCCAAAAAACTACTAAGCTATTTATATTCTGTATTGGAAGAAAATATTCAGCAACTGTTTTCATTTTGCCTTACTATTTTGGGAAACTGGAAGATGGGTTGTATGAGTCTCTGTGGACAGTTATCTCGTTTAGGGCATTTGCTAGGTTAATATATGTCAACTTTCCTTTTTTTTTAAAATAAGTACAAACAATCAAAGATCTATGAATAAATTGTAACTGGGTTTCCCATCAAAATATATCCCTCTGTTTTAGTGGTGTCAAGATTCTCTAGAGCCTTGAACTACTAAGCAAAGATTTTTCTTCCTATTATGGAAAAGGCATCAGTCATGTCTTTGCACTCAGTTCTGAACTGATCTCTCCGACTAGGGAACACATTGTCACGTTTTCAAAATGTAACTTCCTTCCTCCTGGTATTTAATTTTCTCCCTTTGAAGTCCTATGTTCAAAAACACAATGAATGCAGATGAAGTATGTTATGAATTGTAACCAATTTTTTTCAATTCTCTAATATTGGTAATTCCATTGATTATTTTTCTCGTTTGTTTGTAGAGGAATACTTTTTTCCTCACTATGCACATCGTGATGACCAGTTTGTCTAAGATGGTGTTCTTTTTAAGTTCTCAAATAAAAGTTTCAAAACTGTCATATATTTCTAGGGTGAAAAAGGCTCTAAAGGTGAAGATGGTGATCCTGGTCCGAAAGGTGAACGAGTGAAAGGTGACAAGGTGAGGCACAGAGTATTTTTCTAATTGTATCTATACGTAGAGTTCAAGTAAGATTAATTTTTTACACGTTATCACAACTATAGTAAGGTATGTTTTACCTGGATCTGAGGAGGTATGTTACACTGTTCCATGCAGCTCCATGGGCTGCATTCATCAATACAAGTAGGTGAGCCTGTTAATGGTAACTTAGAGCGCTAAGGACTGTATTCGATGCAGCTGGGAGCATGAAGGAAGAAATGTACTTTTTTTCTCCTAAAATAATTTCAGAACTATTCTATTTAAAGTATTTTAATTTTTTAGATAAGTATTAAGATGTAAAAATCCCTGAGTCATCTAATCTAAGGGACCTGGAACAGGCAAAGAAACACTCAGATATTTTTAGGTTTTTGATATACTCCGTAGCTGCTGTGTTTACACTTGCAAGTTTTTTTTCTGAGTGTTGTGCAAGAAACTGTATATTTCTGTACAAGGAAACCTTTAAAATTAAGTTTTAAGATTCTTTTTTCATTTTTTAAGATTTTCAGCATGTAAAGATGAGCTATGGATCCTTCTAGTAATAAAGTTACAGATATGATCATCTAATGTTATAAACGAGATAGAGTTTGTAAGGAAGAAGGGCTATTATTTTTATTAGATCAGTTGTCATAGACAGATTTCCAGATATTCCACACATATTTAATTCAAATAGAAGCTGCAACTTCAAGATAATACAGCTTGAGGACTGCTGCTCTGCATTTAGCTTAAATATGTTAATCAGATAGCATGAACTATTGCAATTTAGCTCTTGGGAATACTTTTTCTATAGGGTGAACAAGGCCAAGTAGGACCACAGGGCCCACCAGGACCACCAGGAATAGGCAATCAAGGAAGCCGGGTAAGTCTACATTTTGGACATGTAATGAGCATTTGCATACAGTTTTCATTTTATATTTTATCAGAGCTGTAATTAAAAAAGTCATAGTGATTTTTCATATTTAAAAGTATCAAACTAGTCTTTAGGCAAAGCTTGTAAATACAACTGATTTTGACTGATTTGAATGGTCTTAGAATCAAACAAATGTAAATATGGTCTAATCTGCATAATAATTTGCATAGGAGATAAATCAGATGGCATTGCTCTGATGGTGATATACTGTATGTAAGGGCTTCACAAGGTTAAGAACTTATCACTTCCGAATGTCAAGCCCTTTGAAACTTGAACACACCTTTAGAAGTTGGATGAAGAAAAGCTGAAACATTCCAAAAGATCTTCTGGGTTTTGTTAATTTTGGAAAGAAGATTTCATGCTTCTGTCATAGAATCACATGGAGTCAAGACTTAGATGCAGATACTGAGAGATTTCCCATTTGTTTTTCCCCTAAAAGGTAACTGTCATTACACTTGATACATCAGTGAAATCTACAGGCTAGTGACAAAGGAAAAATAAAGTAAAATAAAGATCTCAGAACTAAGCCCAAGGACAGGCAAGCTAATTGATTTCTTTTAACGATAAAATCATTATTAACTGAAAGATGGGCATGTGGTGAATTTCAGAGCTGGAAGAGCATAATGTACTAACTCATTTATTTTGCTTTGTAGGGTATACAGGGTCCACAAGGAAACCCTGGGCCAAAAGGCTCTCAAGGTTCTGGTCGGCCAGGACCAAAGGTAATGGGTCAGACATTGTTTTTTAAAAGCAGCACTGTCAGAAAACAATAGGTGTCTTTGCCAATCTTTTCAAAAGTGTGTTTGATGAGATGAAATTGTAACTCTTCATTGGAGATAACAATTCCTGTTGAATCTTAGAGGGAAAGCCATCCATGTTATCAAGATCTTCCCCAAATGGAGCATATGGCTTCTGCCTGCTTAGCATCAGCCCTTAACCTTTGTGAATGTGAACTTCTGGTTCTAAATGAACACATAAACAGAGGATCTTTCAGACTTCTTTGTGTCCAATGAGCTTGATGCCACATGCATGCTGTCTTCAAGTAAATCATTTTACCAAACAGTTTAGCTTTAGTTCAGTGATGGTTTTGAGACTTCAGGCTAATTCCATCACACCTTCAGCCTGGCCTTCAACCTTTGGTGATCATAGTGAGAAAGAACCAAAACCAAAGATAGAAACACTCAGGGAGGAAAAAGAGCTGAAGTGTACTTAGCTGACCCTGCACCACAGAAGGAGGGGAAGTAGGAAGAGTACACAAAAGTGAGGAAAACAATTACTGCTGTCAAAGCCCAGGCCTCTAGTGGTAGAGTGTCAGGTGAGCACTGTGAGAGGAGAAAAGAGCAATTACTGAAATGTAACGAGAACAAGTGGAATGAACTGATGAACTGTAAATCAGAAGTGTGCTCAGTGTGCTCGCCTTGATTTATGAAAGGAAGGTATTAGTCACTGTAGCAAAAGCAGGGAGAAAACTAGTCATTTTCTTCTGGGTATAACTTTGGCATGTAAGCAGCAGTTATAGCAGCAACATTTAATATTAATGTACAGAAAAATAGGTACCTGTGAAACATGTTATGTGGTAGGCCAGTTGTCTTAAGGTGATAAAGCAAAATTGAAAAATGGAGTTCCTATCTCTTTAACTATTTTAGAACTACGGGAAGAAAGAATTATGAGGGTAAAGCTTCCTTTTAAGCAGGACTTCTGATTTTTCTTTATTTGGACTCACTTTTCGTTCAGTGACCAAAGAGATTTTGATATAGTCCTGTAAAGTAAAAAATAAAACGTATTAAAGCATAAGGAAGAAAGTTGGAGTGATTTACATAGACTTTCTGCCCACTGCAGGGTTAAATAAAATAGCTGCAGTCCTACAAGTTACAGGGGTTTTAAAGAACAGAATTTTCCAGTTGAAAACTGCTTGTCTGAAAACTTGACCACTTAGAATGATAGAATTGTAGAATATCTTGAGTTGGAAGAGAGTCATAAGGATCATCACACCCACCTCTATGTGTAAGCAGCAATTAAATAGTGCAAGAAGTGAATGAAGCTAAATTGTGTTCCTCTATTAAACTAAAGATTTCTTGTTGCTAGGGTGAACCAGGTGAACCTGGACAAAAAGGAGAAGTGGGACTTCCAGGAGCTAGCTCATCAGGACTTAAAGTGAGCCTGCTTTTATTTTTAACTGTTCTTTGAATAGTCTTTTAATTCTCCCACTAATTGCTGATAAACCAAGTAGAAGATTTTTTGGCATAAATTAACTGTGGTCAAAATAAGACAGAATTTCAGTGACCCTTATGAAAGCATTGCCACAACCATAACTGGAACAAAGTTTTCCCCAAATCTTTTATAGTGAGGTCTTTCCAGGACCTGTTAGAAAGGTTGCTACCTCTGTCCAGCTGCAATAATTTGGAAAAAAAAAGCCAGTCTGTGTGACAACAGTGGTTGTACTGCCTACATGTTGGAAGAGATGTTAAACACTCAAAGCTTTGACTTCAGATGCCATTTTGAGGACTGTAAACTATATCTTTGATCACTTAAGTAGGGCTTCCAAAATCAGGTAAGGTGGCACAGTCATCTTGTTTTTAATGATTTTTTCTTGGATCATGAAGCAAGTGTTTGGCAGGACTGCTTCCCTTGGGTTCTTTCAACTCTTTCTGGTAAACGATAAAGGTAATGCCTTGGTCAGTTTGTACAAATGGTGAGGGGTTGGTGTCTGGTCAATAACACCATTCAGGCAATTTTGGCTGACCATTCTTTTAAGTCTCAGATGTTTGACTTAGCAAGTAAATGACATTCATCTAATGTTGTTCTTGTGCACAGAATAACAAACAGCTTTCAGTCATGATTTTATTCACTGAATAAATATAAATTTATTTAATACAAGTCCAAGATTTGAGAATTAGGTGGGAAATTTGGTGAGAAATTTCAGATACTTCTTTTATGGGTATTAAAAATTATTGTCTCTATAGAACATTTAACTTACTGGAAATAACTTTTATTTGAGAAAAAATACTGTTTATCTTTAATCAATACTTTCACAAACTGTTAGATCCATTTTACAAAATAAAGAACTTATTGAAGTATGCAGACATAACGATTTTTTCTTCTTTAAGGGAGATACAGGTCTGCCAGGACCCGCGGGAGAGAAGGGGGTGAAGGGAGAGATGGGGTTGACAGGGAAAAAGGTAAGGACCACATGTAAAAGGTGGACAAAAATGGTGTTAAAGTGAGAACAGATTATTTGCAGGTTTTCCATGGTAAGGAGTTGTAGTGGTTTGGTTCAAAATACCCATTACTTATTTTCCTTCTGTGAGACAAGAATTAGGAGAAAGCAAAGCAGGCACAAAATTTAAACGTTAAAAGCATAAAGAAGTTTATTAACAGAACTAAATGGCAGGAAAAAAAAGTTAGACTAAACCTTCAGAACACTTCTCCTCCCCCCACCTTCTTCCCTCCTCCCACTGACAACATGAAAAAAATAACCCTCGAGATTTTTTTCAGTCAGTTTACCATCTCTATAATAACCTTTCTCAGTCCACTTAGGGAGAGGAGTCTCTCTTGCTCATGCTATGGAGACATCTCCACACGAAAACAGTTAAACAGTTCTCTTGTGGCTTCAGTGTCACAGCAAGGCAGCCGCCCAGGATGGTTTCTACTTGCCTGTGAAAGTCCCTTCCCTCAACTTGCAGCTTTCCCCACAACTGCTNGCTGTTTATTTCACGTGCCTTCATCTTTCCCTTTCCTCTGACTTGGGAGAGGATTTAATGTCTGCAGGCTTCATCTGTTCTGGAGAAATCTTACAGCACTAAAAGAGTTAATCTCACCCAGCCTTACAGCTGGAATTTGCTTATCTCTCCATGCCGGGCAGCAGCAGTGGGTGAGGAGGAGGCCGGGCCGGGCCGCAGATGGAACAGGGCCGCTCCAGGGTGGTCTCCTGGCCGGCCCGGCCGGGCTGCACTGAGCAGGGTCTGGCCCCGCTGGGCCGTGCCCTGGGCCCCCCCAGTTACCTGTCCGAAAGCCGGAAGTAAGAGAGAGAGCCCCGGGCTTTTTCGTTCTTAAATGTGCATTGCAGAGGCGTACCAAGCTTCTTAAGTGGCTTAAAGAAGTTGTCAATATTCAAACTAGCCAGTTGATTGGTTCTGTCAGGTCTAGAGGAAGCTGTAAGCACCTCTTTGCAAAAAGATCACTTCTGAGGCTGAAGGAGTCTTCCTTAAAAACTCAAACTATGCTAACCCATGACAGAGTTCATCCTTGGGGAAGGCATATGCCAATACTTCTGCCGGGGATAAAGGAGTGGGTGAGATGTTTCCAACAAACTCTACTAACAGTGGTTACCATCCGAATGAGCAACTGAGCTGCAGGCAAGCAGTCCTGCCTTCTTGTGGGCAATTGACTACCATTAAATTTCACAATCTCCTTGGAGAGCAGGTAGCTCATGTCTTCAGCCTGTTCCTCATGCCCTGTTCAGATTTTTCCTGACACCAAGAAGTAATGCTCAATCAGGGTGGTGAGCTGTGGCTGAAACCTGTCAGCCGTGGCACAGGAGCCATCACAAACAGCTGAACCCAGGGCTGTTCGTTTTCAAGGGAAATTCTGAGGATCTAGTAGAATCTACACCACATTGGGGAAAAGAAGCATAAATTCAAAAGGATGTACAGAAATTTAGAGGGGTGCAAAGCAGAGTGCCCAAAATAGTAAATTTAGAGCAAATTAAATTAAAGCTTTTAATTGTTCTTTTTCCAAAATGGATGAGCTGCTAAGTAAGCAAAAGTCAGTGCTTTGTATGATTTTTAACTGCTGCTGAGAATCCAGGTGCTTCTAGACTGCTACTGTGCAGCTCTTATGTGAGGGTAACACCTGGCTGACATGTAGAATTGAGAAACTAAACATAATTTGGGGTCAGCAAATCATCATTTTTGACTGAGCGCTTTAAGTCAGAAAATATCTTAATTGCTGTAATAAATATCTATTAAGAATGCAGCTTCACATTTTTGTCACCTGAAAGTGCAAATACCAGTTTGACAAGCTACAGCCTGAAGCAGTAATCCTTCCACTGTGAGAAAATATGTAGCATTTTTGTTGCTACATAAGTATAAATTAAAATTTTGTATCATCCACTGCTCAAAAAGCAAGATTGCAGTGTATCAGAAGTGCATCAAAATTAAGAGTAAATGTTGGGTTAAAGTTACAGATGGCCATGCTGGGTTTTTGGTTTTTTCTCTTGCATATTGCCTTTATTCTGATGATTAATTCTGTGCTGTCCTCTTCCCTGTTGTAACCCATTGAAGGTAAAAATAGTAGTACTGAGCTGCTACCCTGGATATTCAGGGCAGTGCAAGGAACAGCTGGATGCCTGCAGTGAGTAGCACACTGATACTACAGCAATTACTTGCAGGTGTGAAAATGTCTCAGCCGGGTGGGATCCAGACTGATGCCTATCAACAACGTAATATCACTTTCATCAACAGTTCAAATCAGAAATGGATTTTAACCTCATTTTAGTCTACCTTTCACTCTCTAAATTACCTACTGGTATTCTGACATACTAATCTGACTTGTATTATGCATAAATATTTTCTAGGTAATGTTCCTTAATAGAATGTTTTGTGTGGGCTATTTGTGAGTTATTTGATGTAACATTCCTGGCAAATATTTTCAGCCTGGATTGGCCATTGGCTACAGACTTGTCTAAAATTACTTCTCAGAATTGGTCCAGCAAGACATTTTCTGATAACTTTGAAAGCATTTCTCTTCCTCTTGTAAGAGTATGCATGGAATCCTTCCTACAAAAGATTGATGCAGTTACAGATGGCACTATTGCAAATGTCTGTGAAAAAAAGGAATATGAATGCAGGAGATTGCAAGGGCTTTAAGAGACAGAATACTTTATTTTTTGTAGGAAAAAAAAAGTTATCAGGTATTTACTGACATTTTTGGGGAAAGTGTTTATGCAAGCATTGTTTCTCTTAAATCTATTAATAAAATTAACTATGTGAAAAGTAATTAACCATTTAATCTCTGTTAGGGGGAAAAGGGAGATGAAGGTCCAAGAGGCCCAGAAGGACCCCCTGGCAAAGGAGTCCTAGGCCAAAAGGTATGACTTGACATGCACACTGGGGAAATACTGCAGACTTTTACAAGAGTTTGGATTCTGACCTATCTTTTCATTCACTATATCTTATGTAGCAACTCTATTTTAACTGATCTTAAAAGGATTTAAGAGAGAGCAATGTGTTCTGTAGCCTGAACAAGTGCAGCAAAATCAGACTCTAAACATAGAGCCTAAAGTTAATAGGGCAGTAGAGAGTTCCTAAAAATTCAGTAGAGAGTTTTCATTAAAGTTCAGAGGTGACAAATTACCTCAGTATGTTGATAGGGAGAGAGAAGCTAAGATAAATTAGGAGAATAGCTAGATACCTAAATATGAAATTGAAAACCGGGAAAGATGTATTAGTAGACAGACAACTTTTATCTCCCATTTCCTATACTTTAGGATATTTCAGGCAGATTCTAGAAGTGAGTAGGATTTCAGTTGGAGTGGAGCATCTAAACATCTTCCTAATTATGGGTGTCATTATTGTTGTGGTTTTGACTATTTGTCTATCTGCAGCTGTGAATGAATCTTTGCTGTGACTGAAAAAAAAGTTTGTTTTCTTCAGGGTGACCCTGGAGAAAAAGGATCCAAAGGAGGGATTGGTCTTACAGGACCAAAAGGCCTAGCTGGACCAAAAGTAAGCTTGTTCTTCCATGGTAATCCTTCTCTTTGTATTTTATTAAACAATCTATGGAGGTTATGTAATGTAAAAATTTCTCAAGCATCTGATGCTTAAAGACTTAACAGAACAAAGGAAAAGCAGAAACTAATCCATTGTCTGTCCTAAATGACACAAAAGTCTCAAGGGGGAAAAGAATAGGTAAACAAATAAGTACATACCTTATAGTTATGCATGAGCACTGATAAGCTAAATTAAAGTTGTCCAAGGGATTCTAAGCATGAGTATTTTGCAAATTTTTACTTTGAATCATTAACTTTCTGTTGTAGTATTTTGTAAGAGTTGCTCTGAATGATAATGAAATTGGAATAATGCAAGTGCTCTTGTTATTCCATTGGATTTGTAAGCCAGACACAAAAAATTAATTAAAGCTAAAAAAGTCAAATACACAGTTCAACCAATAGTTATTTAAAATATGAAACTTAGACCAGCTTTCGTAAGAACAATAGGTTGATTTAAGTCTTTTTCACAGTATTGCCTGTTTTGCAGGTAGATCTATATTGTAGATATTTTTAGTTCAGAAAGTCAAACTGTCTGTTTAAGTCTACATTATACCATTTTGTAACAGGGTGATCCCGGAGAGAGAGGACCTCCAGGTGTAGCTGGATCATCTGTTCAGGGACCTCCTGGACCAAAGGTGACTGTCTGATACGTATTTCCTAGAGACCAGAGATTGGAAATTTCTACTGTACACTTCTGTCAAAATTAAAAGAATCTGATTTAAAGAACTTAAAATTCCTTGTTGTAGTAACAAAAATACTGAATTTCAGAAATAAGGACTAAAAAGTACTTAAAATTATCAGAGAGTGTTGGAGGCCAGGCCCTTTAATAGTATGCTGAACTTGGTACTTAGTTATTTCCTCCTGAAGCCATTTCTTTTAAAAAAAAAATCCTTCTTAGATTTCTGTTGTGGTTTGGTCCCTCCTGTGAAATTAATCAGTTTGAAGTTGTTTTTCTTCCAAATTTGCTGTGCTTTTTGCTTCTTAAAAATGGCATTAAACCCCTGCAAGAATATGTTTATGTGTAGTTCTAGGGTGTTATATACTGATTTTTTTTGGAGCTGAGTGTTTGTATGTCACTTCTAAGTGAACAGCTGGCCTGCAGGTACTACTTGAAATTAAATTTCACATATAAGATAACTAGGGCTGCATCCATCTCGTCTTCTCTATGGGAAAAATGTACCAGAAATAAGTGGGACTTGTCCTAGCTGAGTAAAATAGGTGGATTCAGCAAAAATAAAGCTAACTGTGAAGGTTTTAAAAATATTTGAAAATTCACTGCTATTTAAATAATAAAGTACTCTTGTTACTTAAATTATTCTTGTTATAATATGTCAGGTAACTTCAACTTTAATTGACACTTTTCACCTTTGGTGTTAATTTTTCGAGTGAGGGAATCACTAATGTATATCATATCACTCTGAAGTGATTTAAGTAATTTCATCACCATTTTCCTTCCTCCTTAAAAATAGATGTCCACCCTCTCCCTCACCCCCCAAGAACAGGAGGGTATTAAACATACAATATACTCATCAGTCTGGCAATAGGACATCACAGAGGGGTATGATGTGTTTTGGATTTGCTTGTGCATGGAGGGGAAAAAAAGATGGAAATGCAAAATGCTCAGGGTATACCTGGAGTAAAAATGTTACCACAGAGAAGAAAAAAAGAAGATTGAGAGGTGCTCATATCTCTTCTATTGGTTTCAAACCACAATAATGTGATAAACTTTATGTGAGGAGAGTAGAGGTAACATGCTAAAAGGCACAATTTGTATGAAGACAGGTTTCATTAAATCAGTTTCCATCATGTTTTTCTAGTTACTGCGACATTTTTGAATAGACGAGAAAGGGAGTCAAGATTGTCCATTAGTAAATTCATGCTGAAAAATAACAACTTTGTAGACTTCCTTGTCTTTTTCACTATGATTTTAGTCTGTTCAGTACAGTTCATATAACTTTCCTAGCAGATGGGTCATTATCCAAAATCCAGGGAAGTCTGTAGAAGTCTTTTGAAATTCTTTACTAAATTTTAGAGCAGGGCTTGTATGGGCAGTAGCTGACGAAAAAAACCCAAGTATTTGGAGTAATTATAAAATGCAAGTTGATTTTTAGAAAATATACAAAACTTTGTCTCTTCAGCTCTATCATAATTACTTTGTTTAAACAAATATCTACTATGTTTTGGACAATTGATCAATAACGTAACAGGTTACACAGGTCTGTTTTCTCTCTCAGCTGTGGAAAGTACAATGATAGCTACTAATTTTGTTCCTAAAACATCCTGATGTCTGCAGTTGAGGAGACAGACATTATAAATTTCTAATACAGAGAATGTTTCTCAGAGCTGGGAGTTATGGTCTGAGGTCTTTTTAGGACATCTCTAAGCCTCTGAGATGGTAGTGGGTGATTGCTAGAGGTTTTAACTCCTGGGCAGCCATGGTTGTGTCCATTGGGAGTTTATTTATTTTAAACTACACCCACGTTTGGGGACTGGAGTTTTATTTTGCTTGACAATCATTATGCTGTTACTAATATGGGGACAGTGACATTAGAAAGCTGTTTTTTCTAATATTTCTTTGTCATGATTACAGCTGCTCAGCGGTTTTGATAGAGCATTTAATTGCATTCCCTAGTGCATGTTTCCTGAAATACTGCATGTCCTTCTCACTGAAAAATTGCAAATGTTTCACTGAAAATTTAGATTTTTTTTGTAAGTTCCTTAATATAAAGTGAAGCATCTGTTGCCAAAATTTAAACACTAGAAGGAGCCAAATTTTTCTCCGTGAAGGGTTACAAAAGGAACATAAATTCTAAATCTGATTGCTTTCCAGGAAAGCCACTGACAGAGCTATTACCAAAAAGTTGTGCTGTGTAATATTTGTGGGAAACGCAAGTTTCTCCTTGAGACTTCAGACTATGGAACTTGTGATTTTGAAGTGCTACGCCACAGCATCTACAGGCTTTCTAAACATACTCTGTTCCAGCACTTGTCTTCGAATTTCCTTGCTGTTCTCTATGTGCTCTGGCAGAAACAAGGGTATGCAGCCTGCCTGTGGGCAAAAGCAGGCAGGACCCACAGCTGCGTCTGGGCTCTCAAAGGGAATCATGATATTCGACCTTCATTTGAAAACTAAAGCCATCAATTTATTTGTCAAGGTAGAACAAACTCTTTGAAACAGCTGGGGAGAAGCAGAAGTGTAAGAGAGGTCAGAATCAAGGTAGTAAAAGCTTCCTCTAGAAATACTGATTTCATGCTACGCAGCTTAAAAATTGTCACTGTAAGAAAGAACCAAATACGTGTTCTTTTCTGTAAAACTTTGTAAGTTAAAACTGAATATAGTTAATATAATTTTGAATTTGTTTCTTTTTGGATAGGGGGATCCAGGGGACAAGGGACCACCAGGAGAGGATGGACTTCCTGGAAATTCAATAATGGGACCAACGGTAGGAGTTTTTAGACAAAAGATGGAAAGTAAATAAGCATGAGACCTATGCAAAACTCCTGTGAAAATATAGACACCACTTGAACCTTTTCAGGAAAGGAACTCGCCAATTCTTCAACTTTTCCATTATTCCAGGTTAAGTCTATTTTAAAAATAAACTTATTATCTTTACAAAGAACAAACACAAAATAGTATAAATATTTCTACTATTTTGTGTTTGGGTTGAGGGTGTACCTCACCTTGCAAACTTACCATAGGAAATCTTCATTAGGAAGGCAGTTCTTCAAATTCACCTCCACCTGTCATTATCTCATGTCATCTCTTATAGCTCTACATGGGCAATATGCTTGTTACTGAGTATAAACTGAGAGGTATTAGTTACCTTAACAGTATCATTTCAGTATTACCAAGCTTGCACATTCAAAAACATAAGTGAAATCCAAAATAAAGAATTTTAAAAACAGATCTTTTGAATTTTCTTATTTGTATATAGGTTACAGAATAGGATTTACTTGGTTATACCTTTTAAAATTTTAACATCAATGCCAGGAATGAAGTACAGTAGTCTGTAGCAGGCTTGCTGTGCTCACTTTTCTAGCCTTTAGTAGGTAAATGACAAGATCAACATGCAAGTGAAAGACCAGAGATGAAACTGAGGATTCAGTGGTAACAAAGAGATTGCAGACTTTACAAAAGTGAGAGAATGAAAAATTCTCTTCTGTACTATACGAGTTGACATTAGGCTGCTTGAAGAATAAGGTAAGACCAAGGACCATCCTCTTGCCAATGGGAAATAGCTTAGAGGATAAGAATATAGATTAATTTACACAGAATGAAATTTATGGGATTTTATCACTGTTGAACAGTGAATTGAACTTTTCAAGGAATGGTTCTCTCTGTTCTGTTTTTAATTAGCAATAGCAGTTCAGGAAGACTGTTAGATACATAAAGTTATGACTGCTTTTTCTCCTTGCATAATGCATTACAGTTATCAGCATGGAATTTGGCTTGTATTTTATCACCAAATTACTGAAACCCTTTAGTAAGGTTTTTTCTCGACTCCTTTCATTTAACTAATCAGAATAATAAGGCAGCATTAGAAAACTGTGGCACTCACCTTTCTCCAGTGTAAGAGCAAACTGATAAGCCCAGTCCCTAGAACTGAGCCCATGTCCACTACTGCAAAAACTGAATACATTTTCTTTGCAGCTTTCACCTCTTCCCCTCTAACACACTTTATATCATGTTGTACTTCTGCCAGTTGTGGTCCGGGTTGCAACTTTCTGTCAGACTTTTGCCACTTCTGATAACGGAATAGTTCAGGGAAGGTACCATTCTTGTGATCTTCTTTCCAGACTGAAATTGGGAACCTTCTTCAGAAACTTCTTTTTTTTTCTTTCCTCTTTATCATGTCTGCACATAAAATATTCCACTCAATTCCATTGCTTCACTTTGTGGAAATATAGACAAGAGACCCAAATTCAGAAACCAATTAGTTTATGTCTACCTAACACAATGTAGCTCAAAATATAGCCACTTAGTTCAATAGCTTTTGCATGATAACATTTTAGGAATACCAATGATGCTTTGCTCCTGGCTTGACACAGTTCTACCAGTACACCTACCAGAGGATGCTGAATAGCACATTGAACCACACACATTCAGTAGCTTTTACTTCTGATTTTCTAAAACTCTGAATTTCCTTTGTCTATAATCTAGAATATTGCTTTACTCTGTTTTTCTTATAAAAAGAAGTGATGAACGTGACTTAATTGTCCAGTCATATTCTTAATCAATTAGGTTTTGATTATGACAGCTGTTTTTTTTCTTGATAATGACCATGAATACAAGATTTATGTTTATGTACATTTTCTTTGTTTTGAAAGAGTATAGAAGCAACTATCTTTATATTACTTCTTTGGAAAACTACTTTAGAACCTGCCCTGGAAAGGCTGGAAAAGCAGATTAATTCATTTAGCAGATTATCTGTGGCATCAGTGGCATTTGCCTTCTTACCAGTGCACTGACTTAGAGTGAGTCACTGTGATTTTCTCTTCCAGACACCACGAAACTGTGGGAAGCAGTAATCACAGAATTGCTCCTGGGCCATTTCTTGTGTGACTGTTAGAAAAGCCCCAACAAAATAATCTAGACTAGAGAACTGTTTCCTATGTAAGATTTGGCTGTAGATTTGACCTAAGTAGACCTATAGCATTTATAGCTATGCTATTAATAGGAAAACCAGACACTTGACAAAATCCCAATTCTCACAGAAGAGAATGTGTTAACATGTATTTGGTATTTACAGCGGTCTGCTAAGATTAAATGAAAACATCTGTTTGGCTGGTTTTTAGTGTACTGAGATTAGAAGTAAAAACAGATATGAACCCATGATCCATGTTTTCCTTTCTTGTTAAATAAAAATGTTATTAAACATTTCTAAACCACTTCTCAATTCATCTACAGTTTCAGAACTATGGATATTAAGAATCAGGAAGAGGTGAAATTGACTTTCCATTATAAAGCTATTTATGATCTAGAAGCATGCTCATTATTTAGATTTTTACAGAGGTGGATCAGAATTCCATAATTCGAAATTAGGAGACATGAAGAGACATCTTCCAGAGCTGACACAGTTTGGTCAGGGTCCGCTTAAAGTCCCTCGGTGAAACTGCCCCACCGAATTCAAGAATAGATGCGATTCATACAGGAATGACCTCCTATATAAAATTTACTTGAGCATAAGGCATGCTTGCATCCCTATCCAAATTTCATCTAAAGTAATTTCAGGGTTTCATCTTAACCAGAACATTGAGTCTACCTTGTCTTTCTTCATTTACCTACCTGCTATCCTAAACCTATGATGTGTATCTTTCGGAGACCCAAAGCATCTCTTGCATTTTTCTAAATTGGTTAATAAGAACTGATTACTTGTGTCTGTGGTAGAGACATTCATGGGACAGGAGATTTTGACCCAAAGTCTGTTTTTGTTGTGTATTCAACTAGAGTACAAGATCATTTGTTTTCCAGACATGGACATTGTATTCAGACAGACCAGCTGCTGAGGTCTGAGCTGCTAACTGGACTCTCTTCTTGAAGTATTATATTACTGTAGAAATTTACAGGCACAATGCACAGTGAAACAGCAGTTTTCTGTCCCTTGTAGTTTTGTTTTTCTTGTCATTTCCTTTTACTAGAGTAGACAGGGAAATATTTGTATATTTGTACGTAATTATTCTTGAGGTTATGTTATACCTATATACATTAACAAAACTCTGGGAGTTGTTGACAGCACTCTACAACACTCTTTTGTAGAATGTATTACATTTCTTGGTTCTGAGGGACTGAGTGAAGGGCGTGCAGTTCTCTGTGTACAGCCACAATATCCATACCATGCCTGGGAGGGAGATGGCTGTGTGACCCACACGTATCAATGAGGATTTCCGATTGCCAGTGCTGTCATGTGAGCATCTACAGTGCAAACCAACAGTGTATCCTGAGAGATGCCTCAAAGCAATATGTTTTCTTTCTTGGTTCTGTGAACAGTCTATTGCAAGCTCAGTTAATTTTCTCATAAAATGTCAGGAAAAGTCTCACTGGAATGAGGAAAGAGGAAAAGTTTGCTGTTTGCTTCTCTTCTGGCCTTGAAAGGAAGCATTGAGTTTTTGCAGATGGACAAATCTTTAGTGGGAGTCAGTGAAACGGTCAACAGAAGGAGTGATTGTCTCTTGATAAGAGAGCATTTTAGGCTGATCTTTATCTTATAACTGGTTGTATTTCTTTCTTTTCCTACATTCCCTTGTAGAATGAGGTTTTGCTTTACTGTATGAGAGAACCAATGTGATTACCTGGAAGTGCAAAATGTGCAACATGTAACTTAAGGCTGGCATATTATGTTTCAGTATTCTGAATTCAGTTCTCATTGCTCAAATTTACCCCCAAATTCATAAAAGTTTGCTCTTGAAAATAAATTTAACTTTGTATTGCCTGAATATAAAGTCAATGTTCTGAAGATGTCTCTCTGCCAAGTACAGATCTAGAAATTAACTATTTTCTAATAAGAATTCTTATTCTTCTAAAATCTTAATTAATTCAATTGAAACCACAATAAAAAAACCCCACAGAAATTCCTGAACTTTGTGAACAAATTGCAGGAGCTGGTAACTGCTATTCTATATATTCAAAAGGATATTAAATAACTTCCTTACATATTTGTTAATGTTCTTTACACTGTGATAGTCCAGGTAGTGCCATGATTTCTGACTTCCTAGTTTGTGTTTAGGGGGACCAAGGACCACCTGGACCACCTGGACCCCATGGAGCCAAAGGTGACAAAGGTGGCAAAGGTGAAGCTGTAAGTACAATTTTAATTCTGTACTTTGTGTTCAACAAAAAAACAAAACAAAAATTACTATGTGATAACTCAATATTTAGTTGCTTAGATTTAGTTACTTAACTAAGTGCAGTTAATCATCCTTTAGCTAATTTAAATGTTTCATGGATATTTTGAAGCCCGTTCCTGTCCTGGATACAGCACCAGTTGTCCAAGCAGTTGGAACCGGATATAAATGGCTCTCATTTCATTGTCATGAAAGGGATACCATGTAATTCCATAAAAATCTTTATGAGTGCTCATACCTGTTTAAATATAATCACTGCTTTGAATTATTTTTCCTCCCTCCCTTTTCTTTACTCCTCTCTGATCAAGATTTCTAATACCATCTGCTTGACCAAATTTTGCAGTTTCAATTTCTTGGATTTTCAGCTGGTTTTCATACTGGACAGTTAAATCCTCTTATTTGAAGATTTTCCAGCTCTTGCTTTTCTGATGGTTGGTTTTAGAGGGAATTAATGCCTGAGTGTTCCAGCTGGCACATTCTGTTACAAGGACATATGGTCCTAAATTTCTGTCACCCAAAGCCACACAGACATGTTTGACCAGCCTCTCTCTTTTCCACTAGAAAGTGGAAATACTGATGCCATCCTTCAACCACCACATGTCAAACTTCCACTAGCACTATTTTCTTTATGTGTCTAATCCAGCTTTATTTCAAATTACAACCCCACAAGCACTCCCAAATGCACTGAGGTGGGACCTGAGTGCTTCCAAATTCCTACTCAGCTCCAATTTCCTATCATTCAAACTGATGCTGAGAAGATCCTTTGGGATGAGAATGAGTTCATAAGGCATTCACTCCATGGTCCTGGTGTAATGCCGTGTACCTGACACATTTCATGTCATGTAACGTGCAAAGGTTCTGTTGTGCTGTCACGTGGTAACATCTTTCCCCTGCCATTCCATGCCCCATGAGCTGAAAAGACCAACTTAATAAACCACTGTCAGACTTGGACAAGATTTATGTGGCTAAGTAGGTAGCAGGATGGGTCAAAGCCATCTGCCCTATGAGTGCTGACAGGGAGCCTGGGAATGCCTCCAGCAGTATGAGAGGCAGCTGAAGGGGTGGATGAATTGAGCAAGGAGTTCAGGAGAACAGACTACCAAACACAAATACAAGTATGCTAGGGTTACCTAGCCCCCAAATTTGGATGGGTTAGCTCTGGTATTTCAATTGTCTAATGCTTGCAGTATATGAATCATGGAGCAATGTCTGCTTTCCCAAGGTTTTCTCTGAGCTGAGAAAAATGTTCCTAAGTCAAGGGTTGTACTTTTTTCCACTAAACTGAGTCTTTTCAGGCTTCCACCTGGGACTGAGGATGGCTGTTGCTCAGTCCACATCAGAAATGTGAAGAAATTCTCTTCTTTGTTGAAGAACACAAGTACCTTGGGACAACTACTGACATGCTTTATTCCTCTGCTGTACCAGGGACCTCCAGGACCAGCAGGCCCTGAAGGACCAGCAGGCCCAAAAGGCGTGGGAGATGCTGGACCAAAGGTACTTGTCCAATGGTAGAGCAATGCATCTGACTCGTAAACAAGGTAGACAGACATCTTCCGAAAAATGCATTAGATAAGAATGACAAATATATGACAAAATGCTGTATTCTTATGTCCCACTTCTCATTTCTGTTAGAAGGAAAGCTTGTGATAGACTTTTCTGATGTGATAGAAACTAGTTCTCGCTTTATCCTCAGACTTGATGCAAATCTGCAGGTTTTCCATACATCCAAAGACCCAGGATGTTTCTAGATGCTGGTGTTGCCATGTGGAAGTCAGAATCCAACACAAGCACAGTATTGCCTAATAATTATGCCCTTCCTTTCTCCGGCAGAAGTGTGAGGGATGAGGCCAAAAAATGAGTTAGGGGTTACATGGAACTACTGAGGTATCTTTTAAGTTGGATTCCTAAGAGAAGACTATAAACCTTTATCTAAAATAAGTATTTGTTTAGAGGCAAAACTCACAAAAACCCTCAAACAAGCAAAAAACTGATAAAAGGATTAGAAATACAACACTGAAACACTTCCAAGGTTCTTCATAATAGTTAAGTCTTATGAAACTATAAGCAGTATGTAACTCACCTAAAAAGTCACATTGTAATTTTTATGTTATTAAAAGTCAGAAAAAGAGACTTAAGACTAAAATCAAACAACAAATTCTTTAAAATATCCCAGAGTGGTTTTATTAATTATTTCCTCATTGCATATGTGAAATAAGAAACACGCAGCCTGTTGCAGGACAAAGCAAAAGAAATATTGTCCAAACAAGGTTTTTCCCAAACAGAAAGAACTTTCAACTTCAGTTCCCTGAACAGAAGAATTCACATTTATATAAACTGCAATAACCCCTCAAAAAATCCACAATAAAGGAAAAATTGAAGAACATTCATTCTTAGAATGACTTGACTTTAGAATTACCACAGAATGGTCCCAATGTCACTGGGATCTGGGAAACATGGTTTTGTGCTTCTATTCTGAATTACTGCCTATCAATACAAGGCATTTCACTTCAAGTAATGCAAGAACTGAAAGTAATTTCAATATGTTATTCAGTATAAATTTTAAGAAATGCATATGGCTAAACTAATTATATTTTTCTGTATGAGATTGCATATTTTCAAATAGAAATACCAGGCTTGATATAATTTATTCTTATAATACATGTTTCTCGATACTACAGAAAAACATTAAAATCCTAGAATCTTGTATGAAATTATCAAGGCAGATATTGATAAAGATTTGACTTATGACTACAGGATGTCTAGGGGTATCATTATGTCTGAATTCTTCCTTGCTTCCTAAATCCAGAATTCTGGAAAGTAGTGTTTCCTAAAGAAAAGGAATTGGAAAGTCACATTAATTATCAAAAACTCCACACAGGAGTTTTAGGCTGGACTGAAGGTGTGCTGTTGATGTGATTCTTCTAGCAAACCCACTTACTGTGCTTAGGTTTTCAGACCAAAGAGGGTTTGAGTGATCCCACGAGCCAGGAAATGGATTTCCTTCAGATGAAGCTAAACTAGGTGATGTGATCTGCAGGTGCTCTTAGTGTTCTTCTACCCTGAGTGGGGGTCAGTCCATGGGAGCAGACTGGGCATGTCTCCTCACATGGTGCAGGTGTAGCCATCAGGCTGCAAATTCGCTGCTGGTGCGCCTGCAGCTCTGTGTGTTGATGGACACATAGCACTAGAAGCTGCCTATCAACAGCTTTCTACTCATAATAACCATGGATAGATTCATGACATAGATTCTGAGTGCACTGTATTCATGGGCTGGGAAGTGGCATCTTGTTCTAGGAGGAGCTGTATTACACAGAACCCTGCAGAGTAGCTGTCTTTGCAAGTAGCACAACGCAATTAGGGCAAATCATGCTTACACCAAATTTTGTATGAAAAGTTTTCATGGATCTACAGGTTTTATAGGTGTTACAGTGTGATATTGCCCACCAAACCTGCCTGCTCAGAGTAATGCTTATCTAACACTCTGTCAGGATAGTAAAAAATTCAAGAGTTAAAAACGTCTGGTAAAATATTTCATTTGTATTTTTTACTTTAAAATAGGTAGGTTTCTTTTTGATGATGCCCCTAGATTGGTGTGTTAGCCATGTTGAGTGAAGTGTGTGTTGTTCCATGCAGAGTGAGCAGCTGTAGCTTTTGCAGCATATGAGTGGGGCACCAAAGCAAACATTATCTAACGAGATACAACATCTCTGATTTACTTCTGTTTATTCACACCAGACATAGTACAGAGTGCACTGGGAAAAAAGGAACTAAATATATAAACATCTTTTCTCATTCCCTGATTTTTTGCTTCTGTTTGCCCATACTACATTCTGATTTTTTAATCTTTGTGTAACATCTTGGTAGCAAAGGTGCCACAAGGAAAAAGAATTCATTTGAATTGCAAGAAATCCCCCAGAACTTAATTCATAAAATGGAAAATATTCTGGTTTTTTCAAATGAAATGTAAATGCATTGTCTACCTCTTGCACCTCCCACAAAAAAAAAGGGGGTAAGAACAGTGACAATCTCTGCATATAAAAAAAGAACATTTATTTGATTAAAGAGGCTCATAAATTTACATACTAGTTAATTTGAAATTCCTTTGAGGATCATTATATAGGAATGTTCCACTCATCTGAATCAAAGCTCTGTTCTCTGTGCTTTCAGAAATGGCTCACATATGTGCACACTGCTAGACAGGAATTTTATGTATCAGAGGTCAAATTCACATGAAAACAAAATTGGAACATGTGGGATGCATTCAGTCCTGGCAGAACCCTGTTTTCTGCAGCATTAAAACAGAAGCACGTAATGTCAGAATATAATAAAAATTTGATTTAAAAGCACTGTTGCCAACTAGGAGGTGAGTTACAGACATTCAAGAGCAAGAGCCCAGCACTAGAAAAAAAGCAAGTAACTGGATAGCAGAAAGAGTATTAAAATCCTTAGCACAGTCCCCAGTGCACGACCATTTGGGCTGGATCCAGATGCAGTATAAACAACTTTTGCAGCTTGGGCCTTGCCTATTTGAACTAAAATGTGGAAAGTAGGGATGTAATATCTTTTTTTAAAAATATGTTGTTGTTACAAATACTGTTATATCCATTAGCTCTCACTAAAGAGAGTATTGCAGTGTCTGCTGTATGTTTCAGTATCAAATACATATGCTTCACAGTAAATGACTTATATATATTGGGAAATCCAATATTTACTTTTCAGTTGACCTTTAGGTCATTTAATGGTTTTTTTTCTTTAATAAAAGGTACAGAATAGACATTGGACTCCCACACTTTACAGAATCTTGACTCAGCTCTTTATTTCTTTATTCAGTGGTGTTTCTCTAGTTCACTGTTTTGCTGATGGTGACAAGCTTGTCTACAAGCACAATACAGGAAATAAATTAGACCTCATCAAAGAACAGTATTAATCATTTTTGAACTGAATTCCCTGAAGGACAGTTTAGTGTGACACCTTAGAAAAAAGAACTGCTCCACTTCACAACTCATAAAGCAAAATAAAAGTCTTTTTCTTTAAGCCAAGAAATACAGAACTGTGAGGATTACTATAAAGCTCTACAAAAGAGCTTTTCAATGAGACATCTGGTATTAACTAAGCATGTGAGGCTAAAATTCAATCCTTCACCTGCAACGACCCTGTGGAAGACTGTGTTACCCATGGGAGGAAGAGGCAGATGACTTCAGGTCACCCTTTAGGCTCTTTCTGGTCGGGGCTGGTCTAAAAGCAGGTTGTGGGTATACTGGATACTGGGCCATAAGGAATCATTTAGGTTTGATAACCTCCCATTCAGTTTCCATCACAGCAGTTCACAGGCTGTTTCACAGGCCACAGCATCCCAGGATCTCCTACAAAATACATTTTAATGCAATATCTAGATCTCTTATCTCTGGCATCTCTGGCAGATTTCAGTGGGAGGCTTGGGCAGGAAAGCTTTGGCTGCTCTGCACAACTTCTGTTCATGAAGAGTTGTCCTACAAACAGCTTAAGATTGTATTGTGGTTGTGGGGACATTGAGGACAAATAAATATTCCTTTGATAATAGATGGTACTAGATAGGAAGATGGCCAATGCCTTGGCTCTTTGCATTGCAAGGAAGGTCTGATATAAAAGCCTTAGGTCATCTGAGGGAAAAATTTCCTCCTGACTGAACATGGCACTTAGTTTAACCCAATCACCTTGGCACAGCAATTTAAAGCTAAGAGCATCCAAGTACCATGCCTATGTCCTGACTCAAACTGGCCAGTCTCCAGTGCTTTGGATGAAACAGGAAATGAAATTCAAAAGCTAAATGTTGCATCAGGAAGGAGAGCATTATAAGCTTAGTCTAAGCCTTAGCCTTTGGGATCAGGTTCCCGCCTCTCCAAATCCCTCAAACCCGAGCATAGTTTAGGCCCTAGTTTGTTTGCATAACTAGCACGTTTGTTGGGACTTAGCATGAGGGTATCATAGCCATAGATAAAAACCACAGATTGGAGTGATCTCTTGCTAGAGACTGAACCTTGGGAATTTCACCTAAAAGCAGTCACTATAATGACTACACACATTCCTCCCAGAGTGTAAAGAAAATCTGTAGAATATTCTGTTTGTTTTTTTCCTTTTTAGGAAATATCCTCTTTGATCTATTGTTTCATTTCACCTACCACAATTCAAGTGACATCTGTGATTTGTGATTTATACTTGCACCTCTCTCCTAGATCGAATGCTCCCTCTGCAGGCACAGCCCTTTCTACAGCTTTTCCAAGTGCAAAAATAAGTACAATTGAGAGTTTTAATAGTGATTTTTTTTTTAATTTTGTCAAGAAATACAATTTCTTCTGCTCTGTTATTAATATATGGGATGATCAATAGCTTCTCAGTGCATTTTTTTATTTTGCACTTCCCTGCACAGAAATAGGTTTAGGGATATCAAGCTAAACCCAGTTCAGAATATTCTGCATCTCTAACTTACAGATTACAGAGTTCTTTTTTCTTTTCGAGGAATGGATGGGAGTTTTCAAGTAATCATGCGCTGAATGTGTGCCTATTCCCTCATTTGTACAATCACAGTCTGAGGAAAACAAAACTGTGCATTCCTCCCATCACTAATGTCCCCTGTCCCCCCATCTCCTTCACTGGGTTTGTCTGCAGCACAAGGGGCAGCACCAGGCTCTCCATTACACTCCTTTTCCCCTGACCAGACAGCTGCCTTTTCTCTGCCTGGTGGTTAAGGGACGAGTCCCCTCTGGGTTTTCTTTGTTCTTCACTAAAAGCATAAATTGAATGTCTCTCCGTTACCCAACCTTCAACTATCACCAAATATGCTGAAAATTAATATGGTCAGGGCCTGTACATTTCTGATTAATTTGGCTGAAATCAACTGGTGAGTTCAAAATATACTGGAAGAAAAAAAGAGAATCAACACACACAAGCAGAAGCACAGGCCTAAGAGTATCACTTAAACCTAATATCCTTCAGAAATCAAGCTAAATGTATGTACATTAAGGCTTTTTTAAAAACCGGGGGCTATTCTTTTTATTCTTCTATATTGATGCTATTGAAATTGATTTAGTTTTCAGAAATGCCTAGATTTGGCAGTTCTGGAAATTCAATGTCTCTAGTGTCAGAACAAGCACAGTATCAGTAAAAGGTCATGATCATGGTGCCACTAGTAAGCTCCCTGTCCATCCTGGTAAGCCCCTGCAAAATATGGTGGAAAAATGGTGCTGTTTCCAAATGGGTTCCTTTGGTTTTTTTCTGTAGCTCATAAGCCTGCAAAGTAGAGTCCTAACTCTGTTGGTGATTTTGATCACATGGACCTTTGCTTGGGAAATAAAGTTCTTCACCTAGACCTTAAATGATGTGGGTGCCTGTATTTTGGGCTTTTTTTTTTTATACCTATCTGTAAAGTAGCTGTTTATTTATGTAGCATTTGTTTGGCTTGTTTTTTAAACTCAATAGTTTGACTGCTTCATAAGTGGATGAAAGATGTAAATTTACTAGGTGATGACTGACATTTCTGTGACTATTTTCAGGGAGACCGTGGAATTAGAGGCCTTCCTGGGCCCTCGGGGCCACGAGGATTGGGAAGCATGGGTCCCAAGGTTGGTATGATGCCATGTTGAAGTTTTTGGGCTCTTTTGTGATGCTGGCTGCCAGACCCTGATCTCTCAGACACCAAATGATCTTCTTCAGTTATTGATTTACACTGGTGCAACTTCAGGAGAAATCAAGCATATAAACATGGTCACTAACCATACACTTCTACCAACTGGATTAGGAAGAATACTAATGGAATGAAAATTGCATTTGCAGCCAAACTTTATGAGTTTACATCTGGAGATTGAACAGAGCTATCAGGATGGTAAATTAGTTAAATGATGTATTTCTTCTGCTTGTATCTATCCTGTTTCCAAGATATTCTTTTGTGCTGGAAAATACGTTAAATGTGAATTTAATGTTTGCAATTTTCACTCAATCAAATTAAATCCAATTAAATCCTAAACCATTAGGAAAGAAGTATGAAAACAAAAAGTTAATTCTATAAGCAACCAGTGTGCAACATGTGGGCAATTTTTTCTCCCTGCACTAAAGTGACTTATAATTAAAAAAAGATATACTGATAAGAAAAGACATTCAGTACTTGCCTGGATTTCATTATTACAGGTTTATCCATCAATTATTTTTACAAAGGCAGTAAGGACAAACATTGTGTATATTTCTCCACTTCTATTTCATTTAAACGTAGTTACACATCTGTAACTTTTTGCATAAGAGCAGAGTACAGAACTCTCCGCTGCCATTTTGTATAAACTAGTATCTGAATGAAGGAGCATTGCTATTACCAGCTCCACGTATGCAGCAAGTGACAGAGTGTGAATACCTTTTCAGGATGTGTCTGATTTTACCTTGCTTTCTGAAAGCTGCAGCAATTTCAGTACCTTGGTAAATCACACTGACATAGCCTGTTTCAAGTTTGGACTGTCAAAATCCTACAAATGCATGACCCCATGTGCTCTTTCCACAAAGCCTTTGAGAATGAAAAATGTATTCTCCGTGGGGAAACAATATTTTGTTTTCAAGGGTGAGAACACGTATGTAGTCCCTCTCCTATGAGGAAAGGCTGGTGAACTGGGATTGTTCTGCCTGGCAAAGAGAAGGCTTCGTGGTTGAGATGACCTACCCTTTCTCACAGTGTGTAAATACCAATAGTCCTTGTTTATTATCAACAATTCTTATCTGTTATTACCACCAATCCTTGGCTGGCTCCACAGCCATCGGTGTTTGAGACATACAATTACCTGCTTACCTTCTGGGAATCGAGAGCTGAAAGGGCTCTCACCTTGAACTGCTGTTTATAGGGTCACAAGAGAGTGGGCCTTAGTCATAGTGATTTTCCATCCTGGCCACAATTCAAGTCTGTAACTTTCCTTGAAGGTTCAGTAACAAAAATATTCCACTTGGGTTGTTACTCAGGCAAGAAAGATAAAGTATCTAAGCCTGTTTGTTAAAAAACAGGAGCTCATTCGACACCTGTTAGTTCCTGGTAACAGACGGTGTTTCTGATAAGCTCAGGGCTCTACCTGATTTTGACTGTATTGATACAAATCAGCATGTGCTTCTTTGGCTTTTCTCTCTTCCCCTCCCACTTATGATTTTCTGAATGACTGGTGCTCCTGGAGACTATGGCACCACAGGGGCTTGGCATATGCCCGTGGTGCCCAAGAACTAACATGCCTGTCACGTTTACTTACACTAAGTTTTATTGCTCTGGTCCTTTGTGCCTCTGCTGTTGTGCCTCCCTTTGGTGGAGTGATTGCACAAAGCTGTTCTGTAAACATGGTTTCTGTTGTCTTCTGTGTGGGGAAAAATGAGGAAAATATCACACTGTGTTATGAGTAAATTTTATTCTTTAATTATTTCCAGATTAATTGTTCCTTTGCTTTCCTGAGAATTTGCCAAGGATAATTACCACAGAGAGAAACCGTAAACCGAAGAAGAATCAGAACTAGAGTCTTTGACATGGTTTTACTTTTTTGCTTGCAGTGACTTTGGGATTATTTCCTTAGTGTTACCAGGAATTTACCTCCTGATCCTTGTTTTTTTTGCCTCACTGACTCTTATAGGGTATTATGGGACGTAATGGCTTGCCTGGCCCACCTGGCCCCCCTGGTATCAGCATACAAGGAGACAAGGTAATCCAGGTTAATGTGATATCTGTTCAGTTTCTTCTAAAACTGTTTCTTAAATAGATTCGTTGTCTTTTTTGTCTTTGTCACCAAGTCAGTGAACTCCTGCAAATATTAATTTTACAACTAAGTTTCTTATTCATAAGCTATGCAATATTTACTTTGTTTGCTGTGTTTTCAGTATTGTTTGCACCCAATTGCTCTTCTATTTTTCTTATCATTAAAACTATATTTAACCTGGAGAAAAAAGGCTTATCTCTGCCACATCTTACTGATTTACTTAGATCTGTGGTTTCTCTGGGTAGCACTTGTAAAAGGCAGTAACAGAGATCTACTGTGGCAAAATAAGTTAAACAAAATGTAGGAATATAAATGAAATTAGGCAGTCTCCCATATACTCTTAATTGGGTTTTTGCTCACCCAGTTCCAGCCGCAACTTGTCTCCTTAAAAGGAGAAACACAAACAAGACAACATATTCTGAGCATTCAGTTGTTAAATTGCCTTGTCATAAATGTGTGGAATAGTTATTAAAACTGGAGGCTCCAGTGGAGAACAACCCAAGTTTCTCCTGTTTTCCTTAAATCAGTGTGCTTAAAATAGAGGATATGATTGAATATTTCTCTGGGTCAAGAGTATTGTGCTCACGTCTCCAACTCTAAGTGGTCAACCACTGGTGATTCAGTAAAAGGAGTAATGTTCTAGTTGGGTTAGAAAAGGTGCCTCCCTATACTGTGGTTTTAGCTCTAGATACTAAAGCCATCAGGGAACTCACTGGCAAACAGGTCTTCCTTGGAAAACAGTGACATTCTGAAACAAACAAACAAACAAAAACAAATTTGTGAAAATGTATGTTGTTTGCAAAATGATTCAGAGGAGAATCTTTCTTTGTTTCATTGTGGAATTACTTCATACAAGCTTTACCAGAAAAGCACAGATTACTTCAGAATTTATTTTATTCAGACTTACTTTGATTACATCTTCAATGTCTTCCATTTTTATATTTGTGTTCCATCATTTCTGTTTCTATTCTGTAGAGGGCTCTTCCTTTTTTTTCACTGTAAGGTGTTTCATAGCATAAAAACATACTTTATTATGTTCTTTCTTTTTCCCCTATTGTATAACTCCCTTTTATGATTTATCTTGTTTCCAGACTTTCTTAGACAGAGATCTCGACATGGTTAAGAGTCATGACTGTCTAGACCTGTGTTCTGATCTATTTGCAATTTGGCTCTGTATAAATTGTTATCAGTAATCACAAAGCTAATAAATATTTTAATGTGAGGACATAAAGAGCTCCTTATTTTCTTTTCTTTTCTTCCTTTGTTTGCTGAATCTCCACAGGCTCTTTGCTCTATTCTTGTGAAAATCAGAGAATTTTTTTCCCATCTCTGTACTGCTTTATGGTATAGGAAAACTCTTTCCTGTCTGCCTTTAATAACAATTTCTGCTGTGTTTCCAGAATCTAGTATTTGGGATTTATCTTTGTTAATTCTACAGATATGCAAGGTTAATTATAGAAGCACAATTGCCATTCTGGACAAAAAAGTTTCAGCAATCAAATGCATCTGATGATACATTAAAATATATACAGATTACACAGTATTTTTCTGTTCCTGTGAGAAGATAAGGGTTACTCAGAATATGCTCAGTGTGCACATATACACCTCTCTCTCTCTCTCTCTCCCCCCCATCTCTCTCTATATATATTTTTAGATACACACAGATGTATGTCTGGATGTTATGTTGGCATTGCTATGAAAAAATATCTAAAGCATGTTTTACAAGTGTGGAGAACTCTGTTTCATTATGGAAGCTTTCCAGTGGAGGAGCAGAGTTCACTAACACACTGTCAAACAAAGGCATGTTTCAAATGCAAGGACGTGGAATTTAGGGATGTTGGAAAGTAATATGTCCCGGTTATGAAATGTCTTTGGGCTCGAACACAAAACTGTAACGATACGGTGTGCCAAACTCAGCTTCTATTGTTTCTGTAGCATTCCATGAGTTGTGTAGGTGCCATCAGTCTTGCCATTTCTATTTTCTTCCCTTAACAATTGCTTTTTAAAATTATGATTATTTTTATGTAATTCTTAGGAACAGCTTATTTCTGAGCCACTTTTGCAACTGTCTTGCTCTGGTAGCATCGGTTTCCTCCACACACTAATGCTTGTTGATCTTCTGTCTGTCTATTTTGTCCTATCTCTTCACATGTCAAACTTCCTTGTTTTTGGCCACTCTTCATCAGATTAAAGCTACTCTACTCCTGCATTTGAGCTATCAATATTACTCCAAGTATTTTTTTTATTATAGAGAGAGATCTTGGTCTGCATATGGTAGGAATGGAATGCTAAAAATGAGTTGGTTTTCAAGTTACTTTATGTTGATAGCTATATTCACAGATCTTCTTTTTTTATCCTTGATTCCCTTTCAAAACCACAGTCTAGACATTCTCAGATCTACAGTCAGTTCATTTTGGTAATACTGGTGGTCAAGTTTGATTTTAATTATGTACATGGATTGAACTGCCAAAGCCATAAATATTTTTGAATTAATACAGCACACTTCTTGGGTTTTACTAGATGTACTGTTATAGAATCCACAATAAACCCTTCTAATGTTGTTTGATACTTGTTGCACAAGGAAAGGAAGCAGGATTTGGTTCCACAGTTCATGTTTTAAAGGATGAAACTCACATGTGTGCTTGTGAGGAATGTCAGCTGTATGGGTATGAATTTACTTAGAACAGTAGGTCTCATTCAGTTTTCTTTGCCTGAACACCATCCTAATGATATCAAATGGGCAGTAACAAATGGCAGCAATAAATCTAGTTCTGTTTGGTCTGACGTGTATTACTAGTGAATGACCACCGGAATACACAGCATATCCTGATTCTGGTTCATATGCATGTGCTCTGCAGACCTGCAGAGGTGTTAACCAGGAAGCTGTGTGATGACCCAGGAGGGAGGGATAGTCCATCCCAGTGCTGAACAGCTAGCCTTGAAACAAACTGACACACTATTTCACTGTGTTTGAAAGCCATTTGCATTAATACCTAAATGAGGGCCCCAAGAAGCACAATCCTGCTAAAAAGCGACTTAAAGGAAATTAGATTAAATAGTCACTGTGAGTTCCTATGACAGAAATAAATACATTGCCTTGTGCATCCCATCACCTTAGGAGTATTTCCTATTTAAAGGAAATCCCCCTACTGGATCAGCTATGTAATTTGATACATCCACTGTTTTCCAGTTTCCAACATTTACATAATAGTGTCTGAATTGCTGCTGCTGTAAGAAACTGGGGAGAGAGGAAGTTCTGCTTACAGAGGCAAGAGGCTACTGGTTAGCAGGTCAGGAATAAGTAGCCCTGGTGGCAAGCAGAACATTTAATTCCCCAAGTCAGGGCTAGTAGACCAAGAGGCACCCACAGGGCAATGCTATGAAAGCAGTGCTCCAGTGGAGATGTGAATGGTGGAGTGCCTTGGATACCTTTCCCTAGCACAGGGCAAGACCACAATGCACCCATGTGCAAGCAGAAGCTGTCATCTCAGCAGGATCTCAGTCAGATCTGGAATTGGGACAGGGAAAACCATCCATGGACATGACTTGTAGTACACTGTATCTTCGAGGACCTGCATCTCATTGCCTGATTCCTGATGAATTCCCAACTCATGGGAGCCAGGAGCCCTTAGTACAAGGAAGAGAAGGTTGGCTTAGCTATGCACTGTGCAGCTGTTTCTCTGCCTGCAGAAATCCATAAGCCCCTATCCAGCACAGCAGGGATAGTCAGTGATCAGTCCTGCTGCACTGGTGCACCTTAGGTGAAGGCTGCATAAACTTGGAAACATTTTTGTATTTCTCTGTCCATTATGGGCAATATGACCCCTTTAGACCCATTTGTGAGCAGCAATACAAGTATTAGTAAAAGATGCTTCAGAGGGACAGTGAGAGCTCTTGACTGAAAATTAGAACTGACTAACCCTGTACTTGCACCTCATAGTTAGATTTGATACAGGTGGTAACTGCTCCTGATCTCATTGACATTCTCTGGAGCTGGTTTTGGTATCTGCACCAGGCACTGCTGTTAAGTGAATTATGTATGTAATGTGAATTATGGTGAAGCATTTATGTACCAGGAAATATAATCACTTCTAGCTGTGTTTAAAATGAATACAGCAGTTGATCTGTAAAAAATA
Organism: Dicrurus megarhynchus; assembly: GCA_013399195.1. NCBI lineage: Eukaryota > Metazoa > Chordata > Aves > Passeriformes > Dicruridae > Dicrurus > Dicrurus megarhynchus. The sequence continues at coordinate 1,074,112 of VXAD01000744.1, forward strand.
TTTGTGTTACTCTATTAAATAAAGCAAGAAAGTTTCTGGAATCCAGAAGCTATGAAGAATTTTCTGTGTGTTTTTAACAGCTGTGTTTTATAACATTGTGTGCCCATACTGCTAGCATGGACATGCTTTTTAAGTCCAAGTACATGCAGCAGGGCATGTGTAGCAATCCTTATAAACAGTTTTGAGCTTTGTAACTGGACTGATACTCTCTTTTGAAGTATCAGCAGAAAGGTGTTCTGCTTTCCACACTATGAAGGCTAGAGATGTCTTCTTATTTACTTAAGATCAGAAAAACTAAGTTTACCCTGGAGAGATCATGAATGTATATTTTTAGCAGAAACTTTGGTTTGGACCTCATTTTACTGCTTGTAGACAGGATGAATAATTATCTGAGCCTCTGAGAGGTTACTTTTGTCTGTCATCTCTTCCAGTGGAATGACAAATTTGAATAATCAGGAATAAATTCTTCATTATTTAATTTGTAATGTTTTCATGTATGTTCTGAATCATAGCCAATTGCTTATTTCTCCAGCATTAGATCACTTTTGTCTTGAAAATTGTGTGCTTCATCTTATAGTACAAATATCTAGCTTTCTCTATGATGCAGAGTGTTCTAAAGTGAATAGAGAACAGCATAGATTTTACATTAATTTTCAGTTAAACTTAAGTTTCATATTCTGTTCAGGGAGAAAAAGGAAATAAAGGTTTTCCTGGACCAAAGGGATCAATAGGACCTGGCCTTCCTGGACAAAAGGTAAATCCTAAGTTTGAAGTAAGGAGAAAAAAAGGGGGTTTCTTCCTTTATTGTTTATTTGGTGTGACAGGTCTTTGCAGAGAAACAGAAGGCAAAGACATTGCCTTGTTTAGCTAGCAAGGTAGGTACCTACTACTCACTGTCAGCTTTGAAGTCTGTGAAAATCCTAATAGTCATTAAGGACCAGATTACAAAGCAGGATCTAGAATGAGGTCATACCTGTTAGCAGGAGAATAATTACAAGTTATTAAAATTATGTATTCATCTATTTTAGGTATCTTTCAGGTATTAAAAAAATGTCCTTTTATTTGCCAGGCTTTGACAAAAAAAGGAATTGCTTTACGATTAATGTCATTTAAGGGCTTTGTTTTATTTGACTTGGTTTTTTCTGCAATAATTGAAGCCCAAGCTTGAATCTTTCCTTGCTGAATAACTTCCTGGTTGTTATAAAAATTGTGAGAATTTCCTACACTTAACTATTCACATCTAACAGCTTGGGAGCTTTTATGTGAATATCAAGCTCTTTCACACAGATTCAAATTTCTGCCTCCTAGTTCTGTTTTCACTCACATGCCAAATGCCACATACTATAATAATAACTGCAATATTTTCGCTGATCTTCATATCCATCTTGTATATTGGCTAATCTTTGTGACCCAGTGTAAATCTCTCCAAGTGACTTTTCTCCAAGCAAACTTTTCTGTTTGCTATTAATATAGCAGACTTGTCACACATGAAAAGGAATGGTTTAGTTCAGCAGGAATTTTGTATATGTAGCAAAAAGATCAGGTTTTAGTATATTTAAGTGTAAGAAAGTAGCACCACCACCACAGTCAGTAAATCATATTTGCTTTCCCATTATTATTAATGCTGACATTAACTTTGATAATGTTGGATTCAATTCATTGACAGGCAATGGAAAGTAATATCCTTTGCTGGATATTATGATTTTGTGAAATAAAATAAGAACTCTCTTCCAAAACCTTACTTAGTTGAAACTGGTTTTCTTAGTGCTGTGGAGGAGCTATGTACAACTTTCACATTTACACCAGTTTGAATAAGATCAGAATCAGACTGAAAGAGTCAAAAGGGTTCTTTAAAACTGGTAACAAACTGGTAACCACAGTGAAGGCTATAACACAGGAGTTACCTGTGTGATTCCATTGGCTGAATAATAATGAGGAATAATATCAAAATGGACAGTAATCTAGACAAATTCATAAGCTTTAGAATTTCAAGTGAAATGTAAGCTGGTTAGTAATTTCCAGAGAGAAGTAAAAAAACTGTCCTGCACAATCTCCTTCTTGAAAAAAATGTCTAATTTAGAACCTGAATCTTATTTACAATATATTTTATACCTGCGTTATATGAAAACTGTCTCTGAACCCTCTCACTTTTTGGAAGTCGAAAGGTCTAGTCAGTTGAGGGAAAAAGTGCGGAATTGCTTCTAAATGTGAAACATTGTATTTTCCAATGGATGTAACAGTCCAAGCATTCCTCTTCATTTGTCCTTTGGAAGCTCACAGGTTATCATTTGGCTTTTATGCAGAGCTTGTGTGAGTTTCAGCACAGTGGCTGATCTGAGGCAGTTATATCCCTCCATAAGTCTAAATTAGCATAGGTCCAGTATAAACATGGTTTTAGAGTTCAAGAAAATCAAAGAACAGTAAATGTTATATGTTCTCGACATTTGCATATAGATGTCTTTACTCCCCGTCCGGAACCAAGGTAAGTTTTCATAGAAATTTCTCAAAGATGCTTTTACTGCCCACTTTGCTTTCTCTGAGTGCCTGTTTTCAGATATTCTCCTTATAATACATACGAGATAAACCATTAATAAAAACAAAACAAAAACAAAACAAGTCAGAAAATTTACCTTCAAAGCTCATTGAACCTTACTTCCAGCTCTGACAATCAATAAAACTGGAGCTATGACTGTATTTAATACAGTTGTTTTAAATTAGGGAGACTATGGAGATAAAGGTGACCCAGGGAGCAAAGGTGCCAAAGGAGAGATTGGAGACCCAGGACCTCCAGGGCCAAAGGTAAAACACATTTTCATGTTACTTAAATTTACACAATAGAAACTAAGCAAATTGTTAATTATATCACTCTACACGTTTTCAGGGAATTGGGGGAAGCAAAGGTGAACCTGGTCTTTCAGTAAGTATGTAAATAAATTATTTAAAGCAATAGTAGTTTATCTGGGGAAAATATTTAAAGGTTATGTGATCTTACACAAGGCTCTTTATGAGATATTGCATTGCCTGCATTTTTGTAAATAAATAAATAAATAAATAAATATTTCAGCATTCTTAACACTAGACCACACAACAAATTAATACTCTTTTTCAGAGAGAAGATGTTATCAGACTTATCAATGAAATATGTGGTAAGCATTACAGTATGGAAAAAAGTAGTTCTGATAAAACAAAGTGAATTTATATTGACTGAATGGGTTTTTCCTCTGCATGTTTGTGTGACAGGATACCACTGATATGAAAATGATGCTCACTATGTTGCTAGAGCTATGCCTGAAGTAATTCGGTCCAGCTCTGTTTCTGTGATCAGAACCAGTAACTTGAAATTAATTCATTAGCTGAGTTTTAACTGACTGTAGATCTGATGTATGAGTTCAATTCATTTTTTGAAGGTGGTTTCTCATAAAATGTCTGAAATGGGTATTTTCTAGGTTGTGGTATCAAATGTAGAGTAATACCACTGGAACTAGTATTCGTCATTGACAGCTCAGAAAGTGTTGGACCAGATAACTTCAATATTATCAAAACCTTTATGAAAACATTCATTGACAAGGTTTCAGCCAACCACGCTACAACCCGCATCGGTGTTATCAACTTCAGCCACAAAGTGGACTTGGTGTCTTCTCTGAAGCAATACACAAGCAAAGAATACCTGAAATCAGCTGTTGACAAGATGCCCTACTTAGGAGAAGGCACTTACACAGCTTCTGCTATCCAAGAAGCCATTCACTTATTCCAGGCAGCGCGCCCGGCAGTAAGGAAGGTGGCTGTTGTAATAACGGATGGACAAGCGGACAGTCGTGATAAAATACAACTGGATACTGTAGTAAGAGAGGCCCATGCTGCAAACATTGAGATATTTGTCATTGGGATTGTTCAAAGGACTGATCCTCACTACAAGGATTTCCTGAAAGAAATGCAGCTCATCGCAACAGACCCTGATGAAGAACATGTTTACCAGATAGATGACTTCATAACACTTTCAGGTAAAAGAAACTATTGCATTAAGAGGAAGCTTGAAATAAGCATGTAAGGGAGTGTGGCCTCTGCCATGGCCAGGCAAGGCAGCCTGCTGAGTGGGTGCTTATATTTCTCTGTTGGATAAAGCTCACTCTTGTTTCGCATCATCTTTGGCCAAATGAAAGCTTTGCCAGATTTTTGCCTCTTGCAGAAACAATAAACCACAATGAACATCAGTTTTCTAAGCCCAGGTCTTCTTTGGGATACTCCTCTTCTGTGAGAGATTGCATCAGCCTTCCTTCACAGTCCTTTTATGCTTGGCCATAGTTTCATCCAAGAGAGATGTAGATTTCCTTCCACCTTGATGTAACATCTCGGACTCTCTCTCTCTTTCTTTTGGGTCTTGTCAGTCTTGGAATCCCTCCACTCTCTCTTACAAGCACTATTTCATTTTTTTGGGTTTATTCTGAAAGTCATAGGGAAACCTATGCTTTCACCTTGATTCCAGGGAAAAAATAGTGGAGCCACACACTCCATGTGGAGCCACACATGGGATATGATAGACATTGTATATTTCAATGTATGTGGCTTGAAAAAATTCTGTGGCTACCAGTGAAATCAGGAGCAAATCCAGAGGAAATCTATAATGACCCATGAAGAAAAAAGTACATTGATCTAGACTAACTGTAGACCAGCCTATACTTTTCCTGAGTATAAACTTATTTTGCTATGCTGAGACCGTGAATGAAGTTAAGTCTGGATTTAAGGCATTAAGAGGAATCCAAGCTAATGTTCTGGTTCCAGTGGGATTAAGCTTTGGGCTCTGACTCAGACTTTAGCATTCAATATAAAAATATTCCCATTCACTGGTGTTTTTTGCTTTTGCAAATAAGTAGAAAACTGTTGCCCAGATTTTCTTTTTCTTTCTTACATGTAAACACTTTCTTTCCTTCACTCTCATTTTGCATTTGTTTCTTCTTAAAATAACAACATGGCATTAAAATAAAATAATTAAGAGACTGTGTTACTTTATTACTTGTCATGTGCATTTTGACATCACTACAAAAGATGATGTTTCACAAGCGGCTGTGATTAAAGGTTTAGGGTTAATACTGCACTAAGAGCTTGTGCTGAACCATTGTGACTTCTTTTGATTACTATTAAAAAGTGTCATCAATTCATTAATCTTTTCAGCTCTTGAAAATAAACTGATCACAAAAATCTGTGAGAATGAGTCTGCAGTCTACACCAGAAATTACAATGTTTTATCTCCATCTCCAAGTCTGGAATCTGAAATTCCCAGGGAAGATGCTAATAGCCAGTTACCTAAAATGACTACTTCTGAGACTGATATGCTTCCTACAGAAGGAACTGGTTACCCAGTGAGTAAAGAAGTAATGGTTATCAAATGTTTTTAAAATATGTGTGTCTTTATTTGAATTCAAATATTTTACCATCTTTATTTCACCATTTGCCTTTTAATATACAAATAACATGTCATTTGATTAGACCAAAGTGTTTGGAAAAAACTTTTAAAGTTAGAGTGAACTTATTTGTTGAGAACAAACATTTACGAAAGAAATAGGGTTATACTGCCTCTTGGTTGCAATAAATGCTAACAGTCCTCACTTTTTTTGTAGGTGTTATTAATCTCAGAAGTGAGTTAAAACTCTTGCATTTCTAGGCACTTGCACAGTGGATAAGACATTTATTTCTGTGCAAGCTGATTGTTAGTACAATGCTTCTTGTCGTGGTCACGCACTTTCCAGGTTGTTCCCAGCCATATTTCCAAGTTATTAAGCCTTTGGTGTTGTTTCACTTTCCACATTGGGCTGTACTTCTAGGACTCCTTATTTGTTACTCTTTGTGCTCCAGCTTTAAATTTCTCCTGACCTGCACTGAGGTTCTGCCCTCCAAAACAGTGCTGCTGCACAGACAGACAGGACAGGGAGAGCTTTAATGCAATAGATAATATTTTCTGCAGGTATGTATCACCTTAGTTCCCTTATTAGGTCTCCAGTATTTTTCAGCCACTGTCGGAATATTCGGTTAGGATATTTGCCACCTTTGCAGTAGATCAGCACTAACTCTTTAGGGTGTTTTTATTGCTCTGCCTAAAGTAGTCAATGTTAAAAATTGAACTTTGCTTGCCCTTATAACGAGATGGATAAACTGGTTGAAATATTTGATGTGTAAACCTCTATAGCTGCATGGAATGGATATAGCAGGCCATGATACTGGTATTAAAATATTAATTGAATACAGATTAGAGATAATGAAATATTACTGACTTACTGTGGTGGAGTCAATGGATTATCCACCATTAATCCTTGTGTTATTGTTTATATAATATCATTCATAATTAAATAGTTCACTTTCAAAATCCAGGTTAATTTCTAAGAATAAGAGCTCCTTTGGTAGGTGTGATTGATTTAGGTTTTGGGCTTGTAATACCTCTAGACAGATCTGTGAGACACTGAGGGTCAGTTTTGACATTCTGTATTATTAAGAAAAATAAAAGTAAACCTAGATAGATGCTGACTTTATAAAGCATGTGATAAGAATCAGAAAGGATCCTTAGGTAGGTCCTTAGATATATCAGATAGGATTAGATGCTCACACACTTGATTCTGGTTGGCTGTGGTTGTAGTTAAATCTTCAAACTGTTGAATTGCTATCATGTATAAACACAGTTTTTTTGTAGACCTAGAGAAGGAATGCAAAATTTAAGGATTGGATGAATTGTCTGCACCTTTACATTTCACCTGGACTGAGTTCCAATGACTCTGAAGAGTTTTCTCAAGCTGACTGTCAGTAGGGGCCTGTAAATGGGAAGATATTGAATAGTATCAAACTCCTTTCTCTTCTCAGTAGGTAATCAGTGTCTGATTAAGGCAGTTATTTTTACTATACTGTACTAAGAACCTTGCAAATCTCCTTGAATATACTAAAATATTAGAGAGGCTTTTTTTTCATATAATAGTTGCAATTTGAAGAGCAGGGTTGACTGCTTAAGACTTCTATCAAGGGAAATTCTGAAATTCTAATGATTAGCAACTGGCTATTAGCCAGAAATATGACAGATTGAAGATGTCAGATCGTGTCCAATGAGTGTACTAGATGTTAAGCAGCACTGATTTATCCAAAAATTCCTTCCATTTTTTTGTTTTATTAGTATTACGGACTAAGTAGTGACTGGAATTTTGCTTGAATTGAGTGAATTCAGCTTAGTGACTAAATTGAAGGCATTACTTGTCGTCTTCATTATGCTCTCATTGCCAGAAAATTATGGTTCCATATTGAGTAATCACTAGAAGAAGGTCCAAACTGACCTGCTGTTAATAGTATTTTTTCACACATTGTATAGCAAAAGTTTCCTGCATAATTCTATCTTTTTTTTTTTCTCATAGCGTCTGAGCCCAGACAGAATTTTAAGATTTTTACTCCTTTTGCAGCATAGTCCATCGCAATCCAGATACACTGAGCCTCTGCCATCTGCTCAGGACCACACTGTGACCACCTCTACTCAGAGAGAATCGATACTTCCCCCAGTTTATAACATGTCTGAAATCGCACCCCTGAGTCCAGTCAATCCTTTGTTTGGTGGAGCTGCTGCTGAAGATCACCAGCCAGCTGTGTTGCAAACACAGGTAGCAACAACCCAAAAAAGTGAGTAATAAATACTGCCCGCAGATACCAGGTAGCAAGTCTGTACCAAAAAAAAACGATGAGCAAACCCCACTCCCCTTTCCAATATAATTTAGATTTTATTACTTTTTGCATTTCTGGGTGCTCTGTCTACAGAGACTACACACAGTCAGAGCCAGATTTTCAGACTCAGATGATACCCTTGTGTACCAACTGCATGCTTAGGTATTTCAACAGCAGCTTGATTCTTGCATCAGGATTTAGGCAGTCTTATTTCCAACTGATCCTGTATATTTTTAGGCCTGTTCAGGTAAGTCATTAATGGAAATGGAATTTGGCCAGGCACTACAAGAAAGAAAAAAAAAAAGGGATGCTTTTCTTACTGAAGGAGGCACTTTAAGATAACAACTTATCCCCAGAACCCAAGCTAACTTTTACTGGTGCACTTTCAGATCCAAGGTGCTTGGAACCAATGAAACCAGGGGATTGTTGGGACTACGTGGTGAAATGGTATTATGACAAGAATGGCAATTCTTGTGGCCAGTTCTGGTATGGAGGTTGTAATGGTACCAACAATAGATTTGAAACAGAAAAAGAATGTCGAGAAACCTGTGTTGATTGATTCATAAGTAAGTTGTCTCCTTCAGATCATCCCTCAATCACCTCTTTTCCCCCTTATGTTTTATTTTACGTTAATCAAAATTCAGTTTTCAACTCACAGTCAATATCACAAGGTCAATATCACAAGGTCCTTCTGCAATTTTTTGCAGTCACTCCTTTTCTTTACAACTTTACTACTGCTACTTAGCTACTTTAGAGGAACACAATAATGTCACCAACTCCAACTTTGTCACCTCCCTATTTACTCCCTTCTCTAGATAACTTATTATTATCTTGAGTAGGACAGACCATGGCATCCATCCTTCAGTGACATCTCTCCACCGACCATTTTTCCCCTTTTTTTGTTTTATTCTTTTCACAACTTACAAGTTACAAGACTGTCCCTCTCAAATCAGTACCATTTTCCTTTGGGGAGGGATCTTACATTTTGGAAATCCAGTCAGCCTATACTGGCTATCTTAAATCCATGTTCTTAGTGAGCGAGGAATGGCCTTCAGAGAGGTTATTTATTGGTAGTGCATAACTGCCTTTACAAAAGCCATATAACTCATCCCCAGTATTAAATACATTAAATACTCTATTTTGACTTTCAGTACAGGAAAATTTGATTGAACTGCAGAGCGTGTTTTTCAAAACTTTTCAGGAAAATTAAACAGTTTCTTATTTATTCTAGAAATTACTTCTGCTGGGAGCTTTTGAAGCTGGAAGTTCATGTGTACTGAGGAAGAACCCAAAATGAGGTGTTAGCATGAAATTATTACTGCTGCACTTTATTGCTGTCCCCACTATTGTCTGCACATTAACCAGATTCCTGTATAATTTATGCTATCTGCAACACCATAGCAATAACTTGCAATCACACATACAGACACACAGGGAGATACCTTTTCCCTCCAAACTTACAGTAACTTGATACTACTGCACATGGCAATAATGAGATTCTGGTTTTCGGATTAAAATGTCAAAACTGCTTACATTTAGTTTTTAATGACAGCGGTCTCTTTGTCTCATGGAAGAATAAAATATGGTCTAGTTTTAAACAATAGTCAGTGGTTCCTGAAATTAGCACTCTTAAGCTCTTAGCATTTAGAGACATAGATAAAGATTTCCATTAATTAGAGTTCCTCTTTGAATATAAGTGTTAGCGTAGAACCACATAATCACAGAATGATTAGATGCAGGTGCTTTTATTGAAGAGCTCTGGGAACCAGGGTACAAACCCAAATCTGATTCCAACATCAGTTTGGGGTGAACACATTTTATACTCTCTCCTTACATAAGCACTATAGAATCATATGTTGATCATTAACTATCCATTGTACTATTGTAATCAACAGAACATGAGTTTCTGGTTCATTGTAATCATTCAGGCATACTCTGCAAGCCCCCTTCAAGTCCCTCTCCCACAGTCATCCCATGATTTTATCGATTAGCCAATATGTGATTTCTAAATAATGATTGCATACCTATAACACAGTGTAACAGTACTGCCTGTGCTGTAGGTACATACAGGTGCAGAATCACAAGACTTAACAAAAACAATGCCTATTCAAAGCCTATCTATGCTACTACAATTTTAAAACATTTTAACCCTCTACTATCATAACTAACACAGCTATAAGTAATTAGAGAGGGGTTTTGTCCTTTAGTAAAGCACACTTGCATTAACATCCAAAACACATTAAAAACAGGATTCTTCATGTCCTTTAGGCTAGTCAGTACATTTCAATTTCTCAGGGCCTCTGGGTTAGAAAAAGAAAAAAAAAGAAAAGAAGAGTTATTTCACTCTAATATATGCTACTAAACCAAAAAAGGGAAAAGCACTGAAAGATGTATATTAATGTTTACTCATATCCTTTCTATTTTTAGACATAATCCTATATGAGCACATTGTTAAAATTGAAAATTATGAACGTGATTAAAATGGAAAGTAATACCTGATAAAGAGTCAAGCATCGTTATTTCTTTGTCAACAAAAGACTAGAATCTACACAAGCAGTATGGACAATTCTTGATATGTTTAAATAATTCCTTTCACAATTTGTGAACAAATGACAGGATGTACCTTGCAAAATGAGCTTTTTTTGCAGCAAATGGATGCAAACCTAATTCTATGGAAAGCTGTGCTTGAAGAAGAGTTTAAAAGTTTTTAATTTTTTTCCCAAAAATCTGGCCTTTTAAAATAAGTTTCAAGTTAGAAATGAAATAAACTGATAACAGCCCCAGAAAATATCCTGTTCTTATACTCAGAACTAAAATGATGGTAATATACTCATACTAAAATGATGGTCACCCAAAAAACCTTAGAGGTCACAATTAGTTTCTGTGTGACATGGAACAGTAAAACTGAAACATATTACCCTGTACTATGCATACTGTGAAGATCTCCTCAATCCTGCCAGGAACATTGTACCTTTAGCTGCACCTGGAAACTCACAGCAGCAAAGCCCACTGGAGCTGCAAGAAAGGAATCTGCAAGATCTTTCAAATTTGTTCTAATCTTGTGTGCTTGGGCAGTTGCTTGAGGGATGGGATTAGCTGTGTGTTCAGCTCCGGATCTCCAGACAAAGAAATACATCTGCCTAAGAAATACTGAGGATAATGAGTTTAGGAATAAATGTGACGATGTAGGTTATGGGTTTGCAATATCTTCTATAATGTTTAGTGAAAACCTTTCTTGTAAAGCTGACAAGCTTTAGTTAGTACAAAGAATGACATCATTTGCTACTTAACAAGGTTATAAAACAAGAAGTTACTCTTTAACATGCACACAAGGACTCATTTTAATGCAGCTAAACCAGTGTTATACAAAAGACCACTGCTTTATTTTTCACTTTTATGTAGAGTTGACTAAGCCTTTTGTAGCAAAGAGGGAAAAGTGAAGGCTATAAGGTTGTTTTAAAAGTTGCATGCTGTTCAAATCAGATTATACTGAAATGAGCATCCTTTTGTGTTCGGGTCTTTCTGTGTATCTCCAGACTGCAAACTCTGAATGTATGCTCTGATATATAGTAAACCATGGAAAAGCATGTAAGTCCCTCCTGAAAGAACTCTTCTCTAAATCTGCATCAGCAGTGACTGGCAGCGTTGGCTCCCGTGTCTCCTCACCCAGCTCTGCCTTCTCAAGGGTGTCATGGGGCAATAAACCAGGAGAGGGCCCTGCTTGCCACTGTTATATTCCCAGCTAGAGTAAAATCATGCAAGATCATTGCTGAGAGCATTACAGTTTTCACTGGCAAATAAACCCTTTACTTTTGGCACGGGCAAATTTTAAAAGCAAGAATAGCTTAATCATTAAATCCTTAAATCTTCTGCTAGACCGGGCCAAATGCTGTAAACCATAAAAGCTAAGAGTAGTGAATAACAGAGACCTCCTATAGAACTGATCATTATAAGGTAAATTCTTTTTCTGACATCCTTGATTTTAAGAGTTCAGATTAAGACTCAGAAAATTACCAGGAAAATAGTGCTCCATTTGCTCAACGTAGAACAGCAGCAGTTTTCACTTTAAGAAGCTCTAGCAGTCTCTTGTTAACAAGTATCAAATGGAATTCATCTTTTGCCTTAACCCTTTACTCAGTCACTGTCCGTCCCTAGGACTCACTCAGACATTAATAACACTGCCTCTGCATTGACCATTCTGCAGTCTGCACTCCTCTGTTTCTTTCACATATTCAAATTTCCTCTCTTACCCTAAATTGACTGAAGATATGCAACATTTCCTGCACTGAAGTTTTGAACAACCTTGGAAAACTGATTAACATGTTTCCTCATTCAGAAGTTGCCATCATAGACATTCCTTGGAGGGAAAAATGGAAATAAAAAGAAAAAGAAAGAAGAAGAAAAAGGCTAAGAAAAAGATACTATTGACAGTATGGCTGAGACCAACATCCACATTTGTAAAGAAACATTTTGTGGACAGCATAGATTTAGTGCCACATTCCCGCACTTCTTTTCCTTGATTGCTTCCTGAACTTTTTTGATACCATCTGTACATACAGCACACCCTTCTCAAAGCTTGCAAGGGCAGTTACAAGCACGTTCTCACAGGTAATTTGATGATTCTCCTTTTATTAACAAAACAAGTAACTCCTCCTACTGCACCCCTCAGTGAAAGGGCCAAAGCATTCATGGGCAGGTGTGTGGGCTGGGACACCCCAGCTCTACCTACAAGTAGAGCAATTTTTCTGCTTACACATGAGAAACTGTAGGTTCAGCACTGAGATAGTAGACATCACGGTTACGCCTCCTGCAGCTTCTTTTCAGTCATTCTTTGTAATAATTTCTCTCTCCCTAGGCTGACCTTTTACCTTCCCAGTTGTAGAACTCTTCCAAGTGCTGCTGAAGCCAAGCTGCAGCAGATCAAGGTTTTGAAATTCCACAGGCAGACATAAGCAGACATCTCAGCTACCATACTTGATAGCTAGACAAAGACATATTAATTATAAATTATATTTAGTTACTAGTTTTTTTGCTTGAGACTGCCTTAAATATAAGGGTCTTTACTTCCAGGGGTATTATTATATCTTTTCATGGGACTGAATCAGTTCTAAGCTTCAGGAATAAGTGAAACTCAAATTTTGAGCCAAGTGCAACTGAAGTGTGACTTTTTTTTTCCTAACCAGGAATATGTAGAAATTCAGCCAAATGGGTAAGGCTCTAAAACATACTCAATAAAGATTTTCTGTTTTGGCTTTCTAATGTATTTAAGACCTGTTTTAGAGCAATTTCTAAGACAGAAGAAGGAGAGCCCATTGTCCCACAGTCCCTGCTTTTAGCAGCTGCAACCTCCCTACATGTGAACAGGGAGATTTTTTGCATTTTATTGGTTTGGCAAAAGGGATCACCACCATCTGGCATGGTTAACCTTGGGACACAAAGAAAACTATTTCTTATTATAAAAACAATGGTCGATAAGGGCTTAGACAAAAATAAATCTGGCAAGCACAAGCTCAACATGTGAGTAAAACCCCCAACGAGTTTTGGATCAGCTTTAAAATAACTCGGCTAATCCCAAATGCTACTGGAATTGTTTTCACTGGTGCTCCTGTCTCAGCAGCTTAAAGCTTTCAGGACAGTTAAAAAAACCTGCCGAGCAGTAAATAAATGATCAATAAATCAAAAAGGCCCCCAGGATGTGCCTTCAGTAGCAGGGGTTGGGAAGAGGGGCTGCAGGGGAGAGGGATGCTCAGCACTGGAAAGCATGATTTCAGAGAAGGATTTCAGGGATTTTGTGGCCTGGTTGCTGCCTGGTGGCCCTGGGGTGCCTTGGGCTGGCTGAGCACACAGGCATGGGTGTGGAGATTGAGGCTGGGGACAGATTTTTCCATGGAAAGCAAATAGCTAGTATTTTTTCTGAATTACATTCATGACATAATTGTCAATTTCAGCTACTTCTTTCTTCATTCAGGGCAACTCCCTAGTGCATCATGTTTTCTCAAAGGATAGTTTCTATCAGTCTTAACTACATTGTAAATTAATAGGTAAGATATATTTCTGCTGACCAGAGGGGCAGTATTTTCCAATTAATTAACACATAATGAGATTTGCGTATAAAATCTGGGTTTGAAAATTAATATTTTAATTTCAAGGTCCCTCAGAGAACTACGATTGGGATGTTTTTAGTCTGCACACCATGTAACTGAACAGATCATAAGTGACTAGAGGCAAAGACAGCCAAAATACACAGTATCTGTAATAACTGGAAAGTATACTGATGAGGGCAGGGCTGGAGGCAGCACCGTGTTCTGCCTGAAGGGAATAATCATGTTTGCAAAGAAATCTTCCATTCTTTTTCCATATGAACTGTACAATATAGTCAATCAAAAGTCACAGTACCCACTGGACATTCTAGAGGATACAAGTGAACGTGTCTGAGTGAAAACCTTCCTTTGGGCAGAGTTGTTGAGAATTTAGCAGCATATGTCAGGCTTTTTTTGAGATTTTTTTTACACTCTCAGTGATGTCTGATCCGTTTACAGTTCATAAGCTGGTTGAAGCTTTCCTTTTTAAGAGGAGAAAATCATCCAACAAAAGTTCCCCTAAATAAGTCCACATCAGTAATTTAGGTTATCATGGAGTAAGGGTGTTGTACTGGTCCTCAAGTCAAGCATAACAGAAGTTGTCGTGTCAGCAAGAAGGTATCCCAGCATCTTAAATGATGCAGCTGCAGTACAGGGTCCCAAGGACCACAGTGCTATCCTGCAGTGCCACCAGGAGGAAAACAACAAAATGCCTCTGTAAAACAAACAGTGAGACATCAACAGGTTTTTAGAAGGAATATCGAAGTAACAACTTCCAAAACTCAGCTCAGCAGCAGAAGCTGCTTAAATTACCTCTTAATTCATCTCACATTTTCTACAGGCCACTGTAGCTGCTCCTTGGTCTCTTTGTCAAATTCACAAGTTGTCTTACAACTGGCTTAACCTGAACGTTGTGTAAACAGGATGCTCCACAAACCAGATTCTGAGCATTGCAGGGTCAGGGTATTTACACCAAGCAGGAACACAGCTGTAAAAAGGGCCTGTATGCACTCACTACACCACAGTATGAAAGCCAAAGAGCAACACACCCCATAATCAAATTGTGAATCCCCTTGCTTCATCTATAATGGTTGCAATACTGCTGAATCTAGCAAATCAAGGAAAAAGTCTAACAATCAATCAATAAATAAATGAAAAGTAAAGGGCTCCAGAGCTCGTGAGCTGGTGTCCAAGGTGGTGCAGGAGGTCTGGGACAGGATTAAAAATTTCAGTCTCTGCTTTTGGATTGTGCCTTGATACAGCCAGCATGACCCCTCCTGGATACAACCTGGGGCACAGGCTGGACCTGCCTTAAACTCACCATGTCCCAAAACTCGTTCTCTGCAAAGCTTTCTGACATTACAGCCCTGAGAACAAGGCTTCATTTCATACATCATTTCACTAAACTCGTCTTTCTTTTTTCTCTTTAGCTGGTATGTTTTGCACAGGGAAATATTTTTATTTTTACTTATCTTAGACTTTTTTCTGTAGCATCCTGTTCTGTAATGGGAGCCCCCTGAAGCACTGCCTATTCATCACACAGCTACAATAGGAGAGGGCAGCATCAATATCAGATCTAGAAGTTATTTATGATATTTATGAAATTCATTCGAACAGTCGCATCAGGATCATTCTCACCCTCAGGTGTATGTTGACTTTTCACACTGGTGACATGCTAGTAGCACTCCTTGGTCTGCAACTTCCTCATGAGGGGAAAAGAAGGGGCAGACACTGATCTTCTCTGTGGTAACCAGTGTCAGGACCTGAGGGAATGGCCTGAAGTTGTGTTGGGGAGGTTTAGGTTGGATATTAGGAAAAGGTTCTTCATCCAGAGGGTGGTAGGGCACTGGAACAGCTCCCCAGGGAAGTGGTCACAGCACCAAGCCTGGCAGAGTTCAAGAAGTGTTTGGACAATGCTCTCAGGGTCATGGTGTGACTCTTGGGGCTGGTTCTGTGCAGAACCAGGAGCTGGACTTTGATCCTTGTGGATCTCTGCCAACTCAGGATACTCTATGAATCCATGATTTCCACCTCCTCTCAGGCAGTCTACTTGCTAGCTGGTTACGATAGGGTAGCAAGCATTTGTTTGGACATTCCCTCCTGTGGGTCTCAATGTACAGTTTTTGGATGCTGGCTGTGTTTCCCTAACTGTGCTTTCTTTAACCAGCTTGCCTCCTGATCTAATACTGAGCAGATGCATTTGTGAAATAGCAGTGAAATGCTAAATATCAGCATAATGCTGAAATGAATATCAAGGGAAAGTGTCTCCTGCCTTGTTGCATTTGTTTCCTGTTCTTTATGCATGTGCTTTTTAAGAATTACAATAAGTAATTCGTAAGCACTGGGCTCAAGCTATGCACAGGTGCTACAGGCAGCACAGACCCCACCTTACTACTTCCAAGTAGGAAAAACATTTTGAATCCTGTTCTCACATTGCCTGTAATCACTTTTTATGCCATTTTTAACAGCAGGTATCTGCTGGCTGTCAGAGATTAGAAGCTTTTGTAACAGAAAAAGGAACTGTGCTCATACCAGGGTTAACCTTCTAGCTCTGCCTGGCAAGGAAATGCGAGCTCATTATTCAGCAAGCAATAGGCACAGTGATTGTACAGGGACAGAGAGAGAAGGGGACCTTTGGACCCATAAACCCCAGTGTGCATTAGCCAGGATATAACACTGGAAGGAGGGCAAACTCATAGTTAGTAATGCAGTCTAGCAGAACAATTCCTTTCCCACATGATGGAAATGGCACAGACAAAAAAGATAGTTTAACCACCCTTCTATAAAATAGGACTATAAAGAGATGTTTTGTGCAGTGCTACTCAGAATGATAAGCAGAGCTTTCACAATACCACTGTTCCTCTGGAAGGAAAGGGAGAGCATGAAGAGTCATAAAGGACGAGATGGACACGATCCAGGAGTGCTGGTGGTCAGGCAGGGGCTCTCTGGGCTGCAGAAGGGAGCTGAATGCAAAGCAGCAGCAGGGACCAACAAGACATGGAGGAGCCGAAGGTAAAACACGCAGGTGCAAAACATGCAGAGCTTATGTTTTCAGGATTGTAGGATAGTTCAGATAGGAAAAGACCACAGAAACCATCCAGTCCATTCAGGATTCCCTCTCAAAGGAGAGTCGACTACAAGGTCAGATTGAATTACTCAAGCTTCTATACTCCTGCATACAGGCAAATATCCTGGGAAAGTGAGTCTCACCCTCAAACCTGACCCTCTTGAACAGTCCAAAGCTCCCGAGGGTAGTCGGGGGAGAGGTCAGGCAGGTATTAAACACAGAATGTGCTGACTGGCAGCAGGAAGTAAGAAGCACTGCAGCTGGACATGGAAAACCCACTGTGGAGGTGTTCCCCTGATGAGGTGCTCCTGCCGAAACATTTTGTGAGTTCAGCCTTCCAGGCACATTACGAAAGTGTAAAATCAAGAGAGATTGTCTTCTCTTCAGTCATGTCAGAATCTCTCCACTGCTGACTGGTAAGTAGCATGGGGCACACACATTCCTCATACCAGCGTTTTCTTACCTTATGCTCATCTTAGAGACAATACTCCTACATACACAATTATATATTTAAAAGTCAAAGGACTAGGTGGTCCAGCTGAGCATGTGTAATTAACCTTTGTTTAACTGCAAAAACCATAGGAAACCTGCTAAATTTTTTGGTTCATTTATATGCTGCAACAGCTTTCTCAGTCTCTCCTGGGCCCAGACATCTAGCCCACAAATATGTTTGGCTAATAGGACACAGCAAATCTTTTCCAACCATGGTTTCATTTTTTTTTTTTTTTTGTGCTGTTAAACATTTGTAATAGTTTCCTCATTTTGCCCTGATGTCAGGAATAAAATTCCTGGATGCTGCATGTAAAAGAAACCCATGCTCCCTCCACTTCTTTGAGGCTCACAAGGACAGAGAGTTCAGGGTGGCAGCTCATCACCAGTACCTATGGATCTTTTAGAAAGCTTTTACTTTTATAATATACGTAAAACCTATAACTCTGACTCACAAAACAAAACAAACAAAAAATAATTCAGCAACACTGAAACTCTTTGCTGCAGGACTGACCAGTGTGGCAAAGACCAGATCAAACCAGAGAGCCACCACACATCTGTAAGGCTCTGGCTCCCAGCTGGTATTGCTGACACTCCTTGAACCAGAAGTGCTGGCCAACGCATGGACTGGCACAACAAGGAATTTTCTGCAATTAAAATAGGTTTATATAAAATAATCAAAGCTCTATGAATCTAAGGTATTCTCCTGGAGAAAGTACTAGTAGTTGTACAATTACTAATGAGACTCAAATGCTAATTTTTTATAGGTTTAAAGCAAGAAGATAGAGCTGATGCATGAGCCTTCTCCCACTGGGAACAGTATGAATTTGTGAATATTCAGATCTACATTTGATAAGACAACTTCTGTGTTTGATAAGACAATTTCTGCATTTAGACATCATGGTGCTTACCCAAAAAAGATGACACATCCAGTGCCTTTTGGGAAATATTTCCTTGAATGAGTCTGAAAAAGACATATGAAATGCAGCTTTGGAAGCTGGTGAAAATAAAGCACATAGAGCCCAAGATGGCCGACAGGGAAATAGTTAAAAGCAGGATGTCGTTGATTAGACTGACAAATGATGTTTTAATCTGGGTAAACAGACACCACCCATTCTCTGAAAAAAAAACCTGAGTAACATTGAACAGGAATAGGAACAAAGGCTTCATTGTCCCCAGGGAAGCACTGCCAGCTTCTGAACAGCAGAGTTTGTTTTTCTAAATGGTGTTTGAAAATTTGGTTTAGACATGATTACCCTACCTGTCCTTGAAACACTAAACATATTTCAGCTATGATTTCAACAGAGCCTACAGTGGAATATGTGAAACCTGCTGTTTTCAATGGTAAATGTTCAAATGCTGGTGAAACACTCTCCTGTGCTGGGAAAAATTTCAGATCCTCAGGTGTGATTTTAATTTAATTTAGGATTAATCCCTGCAGAGTGGTCATCTGTATTACAAATCTGGGAAGGATATAGGCTCCAGTTTACAGCCACATCCTCCACTTGAGAAATAGTTGGAGAACAGACATTTAATAGTACTCCCACATTTAGAGTAACTAGATTGAATAAAACTCATTTAAAAAATTAATTAGAGAAATATCTATTTGTTTTGATTTCTGCCAAGTACTCACCTGGCCTTAAGTTAACATTTCTGTTAAATCTTATGCTCTCCATCTCCAGGGACAGGAAACAGGAAGACAGCACTTAAGAGCACAACATTTGGGTGATTCCCAGTTAAGAACTCATGTGGGGCAGTGGAAGAAAAAACCCAACAAAAATCACAGTCCAAGGTTTTAAAGCTGCAGGGTACTAATGCACATTAATTCCTAAGTCTTTTTTATCAGTTCTTAGACAGAGGAGGAAGAGTCAAAACCTTGACTCCCTGAGACCATGCAGGATCCAGATCTGTTGGGGAATGCTGAAAGCACAGGGTGGAACTGGGAAGTAGCAGCACCAGGAAGCTGATCTGGTTCTTTAGGTGATTGAAGCTACTGACAAAGTTCCTTTCCTTGCAGTCAGTTAGAATTTTATCCTAGGAGGGGAAAGGAACGAGAAGGTGGCAAGGAGTTGCTGGAAGCTAGGTTAGAAATTCAAAGAAGCAAACCAGCCTTTTTGACTTCAAGATGCCAAAGTGGTGGGTTCACAGACATCACAGTGTGGTTCTGTACAACTGAAGAACAGTACTGCAAACTTACATACCTGCTCAAGTAAAACAGCTTAAATGAAGGGAAATAAGCAAGCTGCTCACATTAACTTTTTGTTTAATAAACATTCCTGTGAAACTCCCATCTCTATTCGGACACGAATTTGAAACTCTATTGCCATGTAGTTGTCTTTGCAAAAGACTGTTCACCTCTGTGCAAAAGTGAAAAATAAGATAGTGACTTCAGCAACACTCAGAAGACAGTTAGAAAGCTCGTGTTCCTTTTTAGACAAGATTGCTACAGATAATTCCCTCTTCTCCAAGAAGACTTTTCATGTTTCTTTAGCACAACTGGCTGCTGGAGTCTCGAGCCAGTCCACCTATCCACCCTCCCAAACTGAGAAGTATTTAAGCACTAAATGATAAAACCCGGTTCCAACTCTTACTCTGGAAGTGATTGGCTTTAGGCTGACTTTAAAACCTGTTGTAAGCCAGTAAGTTTACTGCAGACAGGTCTGTCTGTGCGATCATAATCTTCAGCTCCAGCTGGTACCAGGTACTTCTTAAACAGCACTTTGCAGATCAGGCGGTGGAACTATTGACAGAAAAAGGAAACTAAAAAGAAGGGAAAAAGATGGGAAGGTTTAAAAAAGACAAATCACACCTCCAAAGAAGGGAACACCTTAGCTATGGCAAAAGGATTGACACTTTCTTATGCCCACAGGTGTGTAACACAGAACTGGATGACACTTTGGTCAGTACAGTGTAGCTCCAGCACTTGAGGCTTCAGCCTCCCTAAATAAAACAAAGCTAACAGAAGAGCATTTCTGGGAGAGGAAGGAGAAAAGGGGCTGTACTTGTCTTGTAGTTTTGCAACAAAGGAGGAATGTTATACACAACAGAACAGGGGGCTGAAGAAGTCTGAAAAGAAGAGTTAAAAGGAGAGCGTGTAGCTCACAGCTCAAAACCACATCAGGTACAAATTCCAGTTTTAACAAAAACATGCACAGGATTAGCCTCCCTGCAACATTCTTTTTATTAACCAGTGACAAGAGCACCTTTATAGTTTATTTTTATTGGCATTTTAAGAAGTCTTGCAGGACTATATATTAGAAAGCCAAAAAAATGAAGATCTCAGGCTACATTTCTGAATTAAATAACCACTTTTCCTTTGAAAACACCAAATATCATCCTAACCTAGAAGTGAGATCCCACAATCCATCTGTTTTCCCAAGTCTGTGTTAAAGTCCTTTACATGTGGAACAATGAAAACGTTCACTGCAGAGCTCTGATTTTCTCATTTACTCCTCATATTGTCAGAAAAAGCTCCTCACCACCAAATTTCAGGAACTCATGGAAGGGATTAATTAAGGTGAAACATTGTCAGAAAGGAAGAAAGGCTACTAAACATTCAGGAGCAAGAGCTGGAACAAGCAATACACAGGCTTATCTTCCCTGCAGCCTAGAACAAACTTAGCAGTTCCTGGGTGTAAAATGTTTCCATACTTTTTAGTTGGCATTAGTGTACAGGGAAGAGCTCTAGAAAAATTCCCTTGAGCCAGTGAAGCTTTCTGTGAGCTGGCTATGAGAGCTTACTGTCATTTATGGATATTTCACTGTGTCTACAACTTCTGCAAACAAAATGGGTGAGTCTGTTCTATATTAATATTAAAAAAACCTGAAAAAGCAAGCAGAGCAAACACACACTTACAAAACAGTTTTTCTCCAGAGTAGCAGCTGTAGCTTTTGCTTTGCCCCTGCACTCGCATTGCCCTGCAATGTGCTGGATGCAGTCTGATCCTGACAGTTTCAAAGTTACAGCAGCACCACATAAAGGCATAACCTGCACCTGAAACCTGAGAGGAGCTTTTATGGTCTGTTCAATTGGCTCTTGTTCCGCTAAATATGCCAGCTTTTGAGCTCAGTTAAACTGGTTGTCACCCGCTTCCTGCACTTTGAAATGAAACAGTTAATTAATCCAGGTTAATGGTATTAGCAGGCTCTATTACAGTACTTAAGGTAATGACACACAGCTGTACTGAGCTTGTGCCAACACCTTGTCCAACAACCAGTGTTCCAGATGTAAAGACACCTCCCAGCTGCCTAAGTGCCAGCATTTTTACTGCTGAATGCTGTTCTGCACAAACATCTAGGTTAGAAAGCACAACTTTTAAATCTTAACAGGACTTTTTTTCAGAAATAAGAGGTTCACTGAAAGAATAAATCTTTTTTTTTTTTTTAAAAGTAGTTAATTTTGGACAGTCTTGCTTTATTTTTGAGGTATTGGTTGTAGTCAGTTCACTCAGGAATGTGTAACAATACGGAGACACTGAAGAATCAGGACAATGCAGAAACAACTGCCTGCTTATGTGAGTCTGAATCTGGTACTAGCACTTTGGCATTTTACACTTTAAAAATCTGCTATCTTGGTTTTCTGGGTAGCTTGCTATTTGTTAATAGCATAAGTATAGAATCACAGAATCATAGCAAGTGAGAGACACTTTTTGAATTTCCTGTACCCACCCAAGAAAAAAAAGAACATTTTTATTAGACTAAACCGTGCTGCTATGCAACACCACTAGCATGTAGGAGGGGTAAATGAAGACAGACATGAACTGTGTATGAGATAACTTATTTTATTTATTCAATTCTCAACTTAATTTTGATGCTAAAAATTGGTCAAAGGCACTTCAAAGAAGGTATTTAAGAAACAAATCCTTATGGTGACCATTCCAGACAAATCACCAACTTTTATCTGCCATTAGGAACACAACTACCTATAATTGCAAAGTGAAACATTCACAGGTTTTAAGTGGAGCACACTGTCCAGCAGCAATATTCAATTCTTTTAGACTATTAATAACATTTGTGGAATCTTTTAAATACAATATGGTAAAACAAAGCAAATTACACTTTCGGAGTTCCACAGAAGATTCCTTGACAGAAAAAGGACAAAACTGCCTTTCCCAGTGGTCCTGTATTGGAGGGGTCTATTTTTATCTGTGCATCAGTAGCAGGTACAGCAGAGAAATAACCCACACTTTTCTGTCATACAGAGACAAAACACGCTGATCAGAAAACAAAGTGTTTATAAGGTGTATCAGCTACTCACTGAAATTTATACTTCTGGAAGCATAACAAAAACCTGGCAACAGGTGAAGAAAAAGTGATTTTTAATATACACCCCCACCAAAGCAAACCAAAGAAAGTGTCCTTCAAGACAAAAGCACTCTGAAAAGAGCTTCCACAAAATGAGAGATGGTGCAAACATCACCAGCATGTAAGTTCTTAAATAACACAAATACAGACTCCAAAAATGAATTGGGAGTAAAAGAAGATTAAAATTGGTCTTTTTCTGCAAAAAAAATCAATACTCTCTTCTGCAAATAAAGAATAATACTCTCCTCTGATTAAGACCTGTGATCAGAAAGTAACTTCTTGCCATTCTCAATCTTTCTGAAGTGAAACCACTTAATACAAGGTTGAAATGTTACTCTGTCACAGTAGGGGACATTTCCACATCCACTGCCTAGTAATTTCAAGAAAATAGTCCAAAATTTTTAGATGGGTCATTTAAATCACTACAGTGCCAGTGAAAGCTTTTAGTTTTTATAAAATTAAGAAACCTCTTTTAGAAACCAAACCAAACCACAGAGCAATAATCTGCATGGCCTAAGTAAGCCCATGTTGCTGTGCTTCAGAAAGTCTCTCTGTCTGAAATACAGTCTCCTTGGGCTGCAAAAATTCTCAAACTCAATAAATACTTTCTCAAAGCACAAAGACCTGAGAGTGAAATAGCAGACTACTAATAGTAGTGTAATATTGTACATGAAAATTATACTAACTGTTCACATTCCAACCTTGTCCACTGAGGCTCCTGAAGGCAGTGAGATAGAAACCAATTATTCCAGAGGTACCAGCTCATGGTTATGGCAACACAATTCAACAGAGAACAACAGGTCTCTGTTATAATCACAGAATGTAAAACCCGATACTTTTCTAGCTTGTCTGGAAAGAAAAAAAAATTCTTTGTAGTGCTGTTATAAAGGCAAAAGAAGTAGATTCAGAGACCTATGCACAAGGACACTTTAAACCAAAGAATGGATGTTTGAAGAAAAGACTACTCATTTCTCCAGACAGGCCATCCATTTATCACAAGGTAGTATGTCTTTAGCCTTCTTCCCTTCAGAAAGGGAACTTGCTCCTTTACTTTTCCAGTCTCTCTGAGATCCTGCATATTTTGTGGGAAGGGATATTCCTGCCTGCTTTGCTAAACCCACAAGCCCCTGCTGGGCAGCAGATAAGAACGAGAACTGCTGCTGAGAAAAGGCTTCACCCTGAGCTCAGCAGTGGCTGGTTTACCTTGTTACCCCAGCAAACAACCTGTGTGGAGCTCAAACATCCTGCTTCCTCCTGTCCACCTGAGACTTATGCTGGATGACACTGGAAAGCCAGAGACAGGATAGTCAGAATAGTAAGGAACATGAAGAGGAAATGATTTTGCTTCACAGGACAGAATAGGGCAAATGTATGACACAAATCTGCAGAAAATATGCAGGATTAGTTCTGCCTGTTGTGGTAGAAAATCTTTAAATACCCATGCATGAACAGAAGAAGAAAGCAGAAATAAAGGAACTGTACAGTAGTTCAGCAGATCTTCTACATGGGCTGAATTTACAAAGAGATTAGGTTGGGATCTCGATTTCATTTTATAACTTCTTAAGGTATTCCTGAATATTTTAACTTCTTCTTTGAGCAATGCCACTGGAGTTATCAATTCCATATGGATTTCACAATATGATTGGTTTGTGCTGCATGTGGGATAAACATTTAGCTCACAGAAGGAAGCACCTTTCAGCATGTTAACATCCACTGTCCTCTGGACAAGCATCCCTCTGACTACAGCAAACTGGATACTTTTTCCTTTCTTAAACCAATGCAGTTATAATTAAGTCTACTTAAGTCAATTAACGTAAAATAAAGCTAAAGCTCGTGTCCCTATCAGTACTTCAGAAGCAGTGCTGCTCATAAAGACCAACAGATTTAACCCTGCAGGAACTATTTAACCAATACTTGATAGATGAACTCGGCCTACATTCAGGCAGAGAAGGTGTGTGCAGCATTTCAACACCATGAGCTGTTTCAGTAAATACCATCGTGCTGCAGAGCAATGGTCAAAAAGAAAGTAATGACTTTACTGCTGGACAACAGAAAGAACTCCAATCTGTACTAGAACTATCTTTGGAAAAAAAAATTCCAGTATTTTATGGTAACATCATCTTCCAGGAACATCCTGAAGGACCAGCAGTAGTAAATAAGGCTGTCTGCTACCACTATGTGCCCTTTTAAAAGTAATGACTGGAGGTAATTAGGTTATGTCCAAATTCATCAATATGATGAAGGTGAAAAGTAACAAAAAGATGAAGAGGCTTTTGTTCAAGTGTGGAATAAAAACACACTACATGTCATGCTTAATCCCATCCCCTATACTGCTATTTGCTCAATTTGAAAAGGAGAAAACCAGAAAGTTTTATATTAACTCTAAAAAACATATATTTGGCCTCTGAAAAAAAAAATCAGTAATTAAAACACCTATTTTGTCCCACACCAAGAAAGTGTTTCCAGTTAAAAGGCAGAGATACTTATGAAGTAGTGGAGAAAGTTAATGCACTTTGAAAGAACCCTGCATTCAGGCTTGCTTACCTGAATAACTACATACTTCAGCTTCAAAAACAGTGAAAAAAGGATCATTTAACACTTCGTAGTGAAAAAGGTAACAAGAAGCAGATACAGAAATTTTGTTTTTAAAGTGGAAGAAAAAACTGTTCACAAAAGTGAAATTGAGTATTTCAACCAAATAAACTGGCTTTGATGCAGTTTTAAAATAGGACATTTCTGTATCTGAAAATTTTAACCTCTAGTGAAAATTAAAATGGAAACAAACTAATTGTAATAGTGGGTGAAATCAAGTTGTTACAATGCAACTTCACTAAGATACTGTTCTTCCTGGTTTATGTGGCAGGTGGGATGGAACACAGACCTCCATTTCCAAAAGCATCTACCTTATGATGAGAAATGCTAAGATGAATTTTTATATCCATTCAACCAAAGGATAAATTAATAAAAGGAAAATAAAAAAAGCCACAGGCAAATATGTAAGCAGCTTGCATCACCTCAGCAATTTAAACAATAGTAACTGTTTCTGGGCTTCTCTCCAAAAGAGTATTTGTCCCCAAAAACTTCATATTGTTTTGCACAACACAATTTAAAACTTCATAAGTAATTCATAGCAGTGAATTCCATGTCTGAAACAATTCAGATTAATCTTGTGGGTAAAATTCTGCCACTCTGTTGATAAGGCAAAGCAGACTGGAGACTCTAATTCCATATCTCTGCCTTACTTTTAGGGCAAGGTACAGAAAGTAACTTCAAGATGTTGAGAATACTTAAGAAAGCCATCATGAAGTGTTTGACTGGGCAGCATCCAATTTCTAATATTAGAACTGACTTAATAGAAAGGAAATAGAGGAGAACAGAAAAAGGAACAGAAACACAGTACAATCATCTGAGAACCTGTCCACTGTGGTTTTTATACAAATTCTCCCAGATGTTATTGTACCAGAGCAACCTCCAATTTCACAGCTTTAGGGCCCCAAATCTTGGTGAGCAGGGCTGCGAGGTCACACTATCCAAAACAGTCAGAGCCAGCACCAGACTCTGTTGTACACAGGGTGACAAGAAGTGCTGCCAACTTGATTTTTGAAATAAGAATCGCCAGGAGTAATTTCAGTCCACAAGCTTCATGCACAAGTTTGAGGAGCCTCTTACTCATTATACTGGCTTCTTTTTGGTTTTTTCAAAGTCCAACTAGCTCTCAGAAATTTTTTGCTTTAGCTTTTGATTATCCTCCAGTGCTTCATTTTTGCTCTGCTCTTCTGGATTCTTTGACAAATCAGGATTGTACCTATACAAATACCCATACGGACGAAGATGATAAATCAAATATTCCAAATGATACATAGTCACAGAGTCAACATAGTGGAATGAGACTGCTAGATCGGAGCAGCATCCAGGACCCTGAAACACAAAACAAAGCAAAACAATCAGCAAGAATTGCAAAGCATGCCCTGGATTAAAGATCCAGGGAGAATTCAAAGAAATACTTGATTTAATAGTAAGAAATTCACTACCATCAGTCATACATATACTTCAAAAGTTAATGTGAGAAAAGCAAAATGTACCAGACATATCTGCCAAGGCATCTTTCCAAAATAAAGCCGACAAAGTCTTTTGCTTCTGTGATCAAGCCAGTGAGAAAACTAGCTGCCCTCATTAACGTCAGAGGTTTTCTGCTTTTCCATGCTTAATTTTTGATGCTGGTGTTTAAACAGCACCAAGAAGCAGCAAGCAGGCCTAAACGAGTTACATTTATATATGAAACAATACACGCCTGTTACTTACGTCAACATCCAGACAGAATGTATAAGCAAAATGAGTGTGTACCTGCACCTGTGTGTGTTGACATATTATACAGTTTGGCAGTATTGTCAGTATCTAACTCCCTACTTACAGAAAGTCGTAACAAGCAATTGTAAAATTTTGTTTTAAATGTATTGATTTCATTGACATTATTAAGAGCTATAGGATCATTGTTAACACCTGTGTCACAACTTATATTTTATAGCTCAAATTCAGCTTTGAGAACACTTTTCTGGAGCATAGTTTTGGGATTTCTGTCTTCCGCAGCTTTGATTGCAGAGCTGTTAATATTTCTACTCCAACTGGAACTAGGATTAAATATTTAAAGACGCCAAAGAGAACAATTGTTATATAACTGTCATTCTTTCAATACCTACTAAGTTTGACCAATATAGCTTGATTTTGATACCAGATGAAGTAGTCTCTATCCAAGCACAGGTATGACAGGACAGGATCCAACAGGCAATTTCCATTATGAATCAGTTACAGATGGAACTGTCCACAGCTCAGCCACCCATGCACTGCAGCGGTAGCTAAAGCTGCTGCCTCCTGACACACTAAATACAGCATCATGCAGCTGGTTTAAGCTACAGAAATGCTTTTGCTGCTGAATACAAGTATAAAAATAGATTGCTGCTTTACAATGAAAAAAACTTACTGAAGAACTAGACTCTCCTTTTTTCAGCTTTAATACGTAAAAAGTTCCAAATCCTGTGGAATTCTTCCACTTCATGCTAATTCACACATCACATGCTCACACACTCATAAGATGCACTTGACAAAATGGATACCAGGTTCCTAAGGACTTACCTCTACAGTAGGATAGTAATTGTAATTCCAATACCAGAATGTTTTTGGTAGGTATCCTCTGATTAAGTGATGTTCTGGAACAAAGGGATGAAAGGTTTCTCTACCACTTGTATCCCTAGAATCTCCTGCTTCTACATTGATGATCTCCATGCATTTTCCTAGTGCCAGATCTTCAATAGAGGAACTGTGAGAGCATTTGTTTGTTTTAAATGCAGCAACAAATCTCTTCAGAGCTTCTTTGCTCAGAACATACCCTGCTCCTCCACTCATATAGCCCTGCTTCACATAAGGCTTGAACCTTCTTCCAAAGTATATTGGTTGTTCAGGACTGTATTTTGAAAGGAGCCATCTCAAATTGTCTAATATAACATATGTATCATCGTCTGCTTTCATAAACCAATCAGCATCATCAAAATAATGATCATACACATATTGAAAAGCTTTAATAGTCTTCCAGTACAGTTGGTCCCTGCCTTCTTTGGTTTCTAGGCCCACAGTTGGGAAGTCTTTATTTTCCTCAGAGCTCATAAAAAGTACTTTATTACAGCGTTGGGCCCAAGTGGCCTTAACGTGCTTGGCTTTCTTTTCTAGATTTTGAGGTCCAGTCATGACCCAACACAGTATTTTCACCTTGTGATACAGTCCTTCTGCAATATTTTTATCCTCATCTAAAAAAAAAAAGAAAGTTGTAAAACCATAGACGTGACTGCCAAACAAAGAGCAACCTCCCACCTCCTCAGATACTCTGTTTCTAGATCAGAAAAGACATTCAGACAGAAAAGCGACTTTTGCTTCCAAATGTACCAGTTAATGAACTCCATGCTAGATTTGGAAGGAAACAAACAAGAATCTCAAAGACAAAAATTCTTAAACCTATTTCAATTTCACAAGATAAAGGAGAGTGTAAGAGTCATATCAAAATGGGTGTCTGTTCAGGAAAGTGTGGCTTTAGCAAACCTTG
Organism: Dicrurus megarhynchus; assembly: GCA_013399195.1. Lineage (NCBI taxonomy): Eukaryota > Metazoa > Chordata > Aves > Passeriformes > Dicruridae > Dicrurus > Dicrurus megarhynchus. The sequence continues at coordinate 1,102,829 of VXAD01000744.1, forward strand.
ATTTGTACATAAAAACTGCTCGGAGGCAACCTCTTTATGGTCTTGGAAGACTAATGAAAATTTAAAAACAGAATATTTTTGCCATTCACAATGAATACAACTTAACGATTCCAACACAGAAAGGTCAAAAAGCTAATAAGCTCTTTTATATATATTCATGTTAACTAAACAAAACCGAATTAATATTTCTAAAACAGAAACATATGTTTTAAGAATAAAGCCAATGGTAAACCAGAAATTAACAGATTAAATAATTTAGGATACTATGAAACTACTATTATTGTTGGACTAACATGTTTTTATTTGCCAGCAATCCAGCAGAATAAATACAGTTATCTGAGGTGTGTAACAATGTTTTTCAAGCTACCAAAGCATTCATTGGTCTCAAAGAAACATTTTCACTTGATACATATGGAAAGATTGTAACTCAAGTAAAAGAATATTTCATGCAGAGTGAAATCTGCATAACTGGTACTAAAATATTCCTGCTCGCACTTTATGCAACTATATATCAGATTTCTTTGTAACAATGTTCTACAACTACATGTGAAACACTCACAAACTCATCTTACAAAGTTTGGAGTTTAAATATGTCTAAGTAACAAATTACTTACTAACATCTTCAGCAAATGCACTGCAGTGCAATTTTTCTCATCCAAGATGTCCCTACTCAAACACTCTCTGTATTCAGGATTTAGAATGAGCTCATTTAATGAAATACATCAAGTATAAAAGTATTCCTGAGGTATCTGAAGGGTCTACCTTCTCTGGAAAAATAAAAATAATCAGAGTACAAAAGAATTTCTCTGGCTTTGACTGCAAACAGCAATCTGTGCCTGGACTGTGGCATAATCAGCTTGGCAAATCATGCACTCAGTGACTCCCTTTGCCCCCCTGCTCCAATGCTGTGTTTTACTAATTGTACCAAAAAGTGGGTTTTTTAAAATTTTATTTTAGCTTTATCTTAGAGGCTAGATCAAAAGTTAGAAGTAGTCCAAAATTAGCTTCTTAAGGCTAAAAAGTAATCCAGCCACATCTACAGTACCAGCAGAGATATCTGCTTAGCAAAACTGCCATTTGGTGTCAATAGTTCATTTGAGAAATTCCTGCTCCAAACAAGTCTGGATACAGAAGTTGGACAAACAGTTGGACTCTAAGGAAAAAAAATTACTGCTGTAATAAAAATGTCAACAAAGAAAACCACCATTCAGTAGACCTCAGGAAAAAAAATTATTTAGATGTAACCTGAACATGGGGAAACTGAAAGAAAATGATTCATATAAATTCTTGGCAGTGAAGAAGCAATGTTTTGCAATGCATGAAAAGGGAGGACATTTTCTAATCAGCCAGGTGTAACAAAATACCTTTATGCTGTCCAGTATCTGCATTGAAATTCATTTGTCCTTGCAGCTGATTGTTGTCAGTATCTGCTGAGTGCTGACCATGTGGATCATTGTGAAGAACATGAGGCTGGGTCTTAACTTGTTCTTCTAGTATAATGCTAAACAGAAGATAGCAGATGAAAAATCCTATTGCTGAGCCAAAAGTGAAGGTCAGAAGGTTCATCAAAGACTTAGAGGAGGCCATCTCCTGAAGGTGAGACACTGTCAAAACCAAATGAAAAATTTATTAGACTTAACATGGCAATCAAATCTAGAACTATAGGAAGAAATCAAGGACTAAATCTCTGAAAGCAGAGAACTTAGTTCTAGCTCAGATTCAGCTCCCCTGGGCTTGCACAGAAATTCAAGTACAAGAGCAATGCAAATATCAATATAAAATTGTACATCCATTGATGGTGGCTGTACATAAAAAACCTATTAATTATATTTATACAACATTTAAACAAGAATGTAGACACTGAAGTGCACTTTATAAAACTGTAACATATGTACACTTTTTTATTTTCTTCAGCCTACAAATCTGCACTTTAAAATATCATACCTAAGTCTTTTATGAAGGTAGAAGATGACGACCAATGGCAGTCTACAGGTCAAGATAGAACATGGGCACAAGATGTTCTTAAAACTCCAGCCAAATGTATATTACAGGAATTCTTAACAGATGTCAACAAGCAGATTTCGAAGAGTTATAAAAGCAAATCTACTCCCAAAGTAGGGCAGTTGTCCTTACATTTTCAGGAAGTACTGAGGATTGACTTTCAGAAGAAAGAGTAAAACAGTATCTGAATTTTCATACAGAAACACTCATTTTTAAAAGGAAGAGAAGAAGAAAGTACATCAGCCTTAAAGCCTCCTCTACACTTCAAAAACTTTGTATTCCAGTAATAAAAACACACCTTCATATCAGCCACATCCTTGCTCCTCAAAAACTAAAGGACTTGGCTGACCATTTTTATTGAACCAAATCAGCAGCTATGCCTGCATAGAGGGAGTTTTATACATCAGAGAAGAGTGTGAATTTTAATATATTAAACACTTGAAAACCAATTTCAAGTTGTTGAGGGCTTTTCATCTTCAGAAAGAGTTGAGCTATTTTCTAATAACTCATGACTAAACTACAAAAACATTGACTGTTAAATACATATTGAACTCAAGCCAGAGCCTTACAAACAAGTCAATGATGTTCCCTCCATTAGGATCATTATTAATGACAGTGAGCAGAACCCAATTTAGTTCATTAGGGAGCCCAAAAAAGAAAATTATGGACTGCACAGAACATCGATGAAAACCATCGATCAGAGAAGAGCTGCAGCCACCAAAACAACTCATTTAGCCTGCACCCCCTCCTCTCACTGGCTGTGCAGTCTATTGGAAACAGGCTGTCCTCAAGCAACTGCATGAATCACAGTGCAGCAACACGCACTCCAGATTCCAGCTTTCTGTCTGTCCTTCCGCTCTCCTGAAGGGAAAGCAAAGGACAGAACGCACGTGTGAGCGTTGTTAGGTTGGCACTTTCAGAAATCCATCAGATTTACTGTACACGTGCAGATCAAGATCATGAGAGTCAAGCAGCGCTCACATGTGGTAATGCTTTTCTTTCCACACTGCCAGAAAAAGGAAAGAAAATTGAAAACACAACTTGAAGTGCAAAATAAAAATCAAGAAATGTACAAAGTGTATAAAACTTACATGATTATAACTGTGGTTGATAAGGAGCTGTCATTCTTTCACACCAACTAGCACATTATATCATTTTTTAATTGCACATTGTCTTCCCTCAATTCAGTACTACATCTTGGTGGAGACATATGATTGCCTTTAGACATCATATCACAAAGTAAAAAAGTGACTGTATAATCATTTGTGAACCAGGCCTTGAAAAAATTACTTGGTTTCCAGGTTTATTTCTACTGTCTTTTAGGCCACTAAATTGAGAAGAAAACATGAGTATTTTGATCAGGTGCCTAAAAAAAAAGGCAAAACCCCCAAAACCTTTATCAAAAAGCCCATGCATACAAGCAGCCTATGAAAATGCAAAAGATCTGTTGTACTAAGATTATCTTTTTGTTTTTGCTTTCCCCATCTATCACCACAAAGTCCCTCAAAATTTGCAATACATAGGGAGATGGCCACAATAAAACAATGCCTTCCTTTGGCATATTCAAAGTGGAGAAATATATAAACCCAAGCATGCCCACAGTGTAGCTACAACGCCTCCTAGAAGAAAAGTTCTCCTTTCTACTGTTCTACTTTTTAATATTAGGTGTCTCTCTGCAATATAACTTCAGCTATCTGCTCCAACAGCTGTTAAAATTACTCCTGTTTGGAGAGAAAAAAATGAAAACAACTTGAAAATAATTGCTGCTCATTAAACTATGAAATTATATACAACTGAATTCTATAGAAAAAAAATAAATGTGCTGGAAATGCTGAAAAATGAAAAAAGTTTATTCATCACACTGGAAATCCGAAAGTGATTTGGCAGTACTTCACACATAAAGAGGATTTCTCAGGGCAGGTAGGTAGCTGTACTTCATATTTGATACAAAATGCCTCTAGTTACAGTTTTCAATTTAAAATAATCTCCTCATCATTTTATCAATTTTATACCAACAGAATGGGTCACTATAAACATGTGTGGGTGTATGTTTGTAAACTCCAACAGTAAACAGGACAGAAATCTTAATTTTTTTATGATATCTTGATTTTTCAAATAAATTGAGTCTTTTAACTTGACAGCAAAAATAACTGAACACTACAGCATTACACTAGAACCAGAAAATGCCTAAAAGGAAGGTCAGTTGTCAGATGATAAACATCCCCTCTCCTTTCTGAAATTCTTTTGTACACATGGATTTATTGAGGGGGAAGACACACAAAGTATTTAAGGCCAGGTTGGATGAGGCTTTGAGCAACCTGATCTAATGAAAGATGTCCCTGTTCATGGCAGGGGGTTGGATGATCTTTAAAGGTCCCTTCCAACTCAAACCATTTTGTGATGCTACAAGTCTATGACATTCAGAGAAGGAAAAGGTAAGTGCAAAACCTACCAGGTTACTGAACCATCCCCATTTTTATTCGCATTTCTATTTTTACTTCTGGAGTTAAAAAACACACTATATAAAAAAACCACCTACAATAAAAGGCTAGGTTTGAATTCAATTTATGCTCCACAGTTCTATCATGGAAGCTTAGACAAATACAGATATTTAGATATTCATGTAGGTAGCCCTATTCACATCAATCAAACCAATAAATGTTTTCAAATTCTATCATAATGTAACAGTCATTGAAGATCTGGTTCTAAATTTAAGTTTCATGAGTCAACAATTTCTACACTTTCAAGCTTACAGAAAAACTAATTTTTCTGCGCTGGGGGCTGCTGAACCTGGCAGCCCACTGACGACAAGGCTGCTGCAACTCCATGTACCCAGATCCAGCCAGGCTGAGGATGAATTCCCATAGCTGTGCACGCAAAGATGCATATACACATGGCTGACCATACAGATCAGCACAGATACAAACAAGTGCTCGTGCAGACACAAACATGGCCTGGCCTTACGTTGCTCCTCCACACAGCTGACCAGGACAAAGGTCTGCTAGTGGGGAATATAAACACACACACAACGTGGATCCCTCTGTAATGGGTGTCAAACCCTCAACCTTTTCAGGAACCAACCCTGAATCCTCAGGCTCCCCAGAGCCTCACTCTGTTGTTAAACTGATGACTCTGTGATCTCATTAGTACCTGTCCCACACTTAGAGCTGCCTCAAAATATGGCTCCCAAGCCTCTTAATCCTACTCACGAGCAACCACACATTGGGATCCTTGCCAAGACCACACTCACACAGTGCAGTCTCCCCACTTACGGGCACTGCAGACACACAAGCCTCTGTGGCTTACAGTCCCCACTCCAGCTGCTGGCCATTTAGGCCCTCACTCACTCCAGTCCCTCCAGCTGCTGGCACACTGGACTCAGAGGTCCCTACAACTTACTGTGAGTCTCCAGTTGCTGACACTTGGAGCTCAGTATGCACACAAGAATCCGGCACAGAGTCCTCTTGCACAGCAAAACAGTTAGAAAGGCACCTTAAATGAGAAAAGAGGACAGGCTGTGGCAATCTGGCCCAGGACTCAATCAAACATACTGACCAGCCACTTGTTTCTAACTGACCAGGCCCTTTATCTTATCCTTTTATTTTCCCATACTTGTTCCTCCTCAAATCACCTTCCTTTAGTCCCCTCTCCCAGGAACACCCCATAAATGTTGTACAGTCACAAGATGGTTTTCCCCTGCATCCCATATGCCCCATATTTTCTAGGCAGTTAGCCCCCTCGATCTTTTGAGCTGTTTCAGACAGCCCTCCTGGTGACTTCTCTTGCTGCATGTCACACCTGGGCAATGGAGCTGGTGGCTCCTCAGTGACAGAACCAGGGGCTGCTTCCTTTGATGAGACTATGGGAGTCCCACCTGCCCCCACTGTGCCTCTGTGTGAGCCTTTGAACATGTTAATCTAAATTACTGCTCTTACTCTGCCAGCTGTTCTAATAAGGGCTTTAAGGTCTGTTTCATGAGCCAATGGAAATTTAGGGAAAAACCATGCAATATGAATATATGGTAAGAGTTTGGTCCCGCTGCCAAAAGAAAACAACCCAACCACCTTTAAAATTAATACTTTCACACAAACTCGGACAATCTAGGGAAACGCATTGAACAAAATACCAAACAGAAATACCCTAACCCCAAAACAACATAAGGCCAAAAAAAAAAAAAGCAAACCATCACATCTGGGATTTTGAAATTCACAGAATGCAGAACATAACTCCAATTTTAAACGTGTTTATCCCAGGATAATTCCATAATCACTTTAAGATTTGATTAAGTTAAACCCACACACAGAGCTGATTATTTCTTGTATCCCTTACTTAGGAAGCAAGGGGGAAGCTCCGAGGCCCCACGATGAAACAATGTAAATGTCCTTTGAGAGCTGCATAATTAGCAATGAAATCGATCTCTACCACCATGTCCTTAACAGTCAAGCAATGTATCAGAATAATTCGATCAAAATGTAGAAAAAACGTAGTTAGCTGTGCAAACAGGCCTTCTGCTCCTTAAGTCACATTTATTGCTAGATGGTCTGTATATTCATATGCTTCTGAAATGCAGCTATATGCACAAGTTGTGCATTCGCTAATGTCTGCATCTAGGATTTCTGTGAGCTGCTGCAGTTTCCCATCGACTAAGCACAGATCATATCTTTCCTCTTTAAATATCTAATGCTGTGAGCGTTTCTTTGGAGAGCAACTCTTCCCATCAAAAAAATTCCTGCTTGTTCTACCAGAAAATACAAACCATCAAAGCCAGGTACTTCGGTACAGGAGGCCAACAACTGCACTGAAACGAGACGGGTAACAATCCACAGTACTGGCGAGCTGGAAGGAAGATTTGGCAACCTCCTTCCTCATTCCAGAAGCTGACACCGTCCTTCGGCAACAAGTGCCCGTGCCCGAAGCACGGCTCCCCAGACCTCTCCCAGCCCAGCCCCAGCTACGGACGTCCGCCCAGGAAGTCCCGCTGCGGAGGCGGGAGCAGCGATTCCCGGTTCCCCGGGCACCTTGCTCCCTCCGCTGGGCTCCGAGGGACTCGCGCTTTTCCAAGGAGACCCCCTCCTCTGGCGCCTCTCCTTCCCAGTCGTGCAGCCGGGCACCTGCCGTCCCTGCAGCCGCGGGCACCCTTCTCGCCGCCGGGGCGACTCGCAGCGCCCCGGCCGCCTCCTCCCGCGCCGTCCCCGCAGAGAGAAGACACCGTACGCGCCTTCTTCCGCGTCGCCCCCGCA